>WBMY01004629.1:162955-183194 GCA_013397315.1 Donacobius atricapilla
CCCCCGGCCAACCTCCGGGCCGCCGGCAGGACGCGGCGGGCGGCCACCCAGGCCCTGCCGTCCCTTTGTCGCCATGCCATGTTTTATGCATGAGGGTAATTTCACCCCGATTCTCCGCGCCTGGTGTCTACGTGAGCTCCTGCGACGTGGAGGAGCCGCGGCATCAGTCCCTGGGGAGGGCGAGCTCCGGGGGAGGCAAGGAGCGAGCATCCCTCATGGGGCGGGGAGAGGCGCCCGTGGCAGGAGCGGGGCCTTTCCCAGCCTCTCGCAATGGGCTCAAGTTCGCACGTGGAAGTCTGCCAGTGCTACGCTGCAACGAGGTCCGAAGATACTCGGGAGCCCTGCAGAAACCCGTGTGCACTCCGGTCACAAAATCATGGCCTGCGTTTGAAAGCTCAGCCCCGCTGATGCCTCGTGAGGAAATAGGCGCATGTGAGGGCAATACAGCTTTAGCAAGTCCGTGTCAGTGCTGCTCTGGTAGGAGTGGTCAGCATGTCTCGAATTGTAATTTCACTTTTGCTATATACAGTAATTCCCAGAATGACCCTCACAACAGTCACTGCTGCCTGAGGGACTTCTTTTGTAACATAATTAAAAGGCTCCTTCTCCGATGAGTTCACAGAGTCACAGAATTTCACAGAATAATCTAAGTCGGAAGGGATCCGTGAGGACCATCGAGTCCAACTCCAGGCCCTACCTAGGGATCATCAAGTCCAACTCCTGGCCTTGCGCAGGACCATCCCCAAAAGTCACACCAGGTGCCCAAGAGCATTGCCTAAGCGCTTCTTGAACTCTGTCAGGCTTCATGCTGTGACCACTTCGCTGGGGAGTCTGTTTCAGTGCTCAGCCACCATCTGGGTGAAAAATCTTTTCTCAGTATCCTACTTAAACCTACCCTGACACAACTTCAGGCCCTTCCCCGAGGTCCTGTCACTGGTCCTGTCGCAGGGAAGAGATCAGTGCCTGCCGCTCCTCTTCCTCTCCTGAGGAAGGTGTACACTGCAATGAGGTCTGTCCTCAATCCCCTCTTCAGTCTCAACAGCCCAAGTGATCTCAGCTACTCCTCATGCAGCTTCCTCTCAAGGCCTTTCACCATCTTTGTTGCCCTCCTTTGGACACTCTCTAACAGTTTAATATCTTTTTTTTATCTTATGGCACCCAGAACTGCCCCCAGCACTGGAGGTGAGGCTGCCCCAGCTCAGAGCAGAGCAGGACAATCCCCTCCCTTGCCCAGCTGGTGATGCTGTGCCTGATGCCCCCCAGGACAGGGTTGGCCCTCCTGGCTGCCAGGGCACTGCTGACTCATGTTCAACTTGCCATCAACCAGGACCCCCAGGTCTCTTTCCGTGGCACTGCTTCCCAGCATCTCATTCCCCAGTCTGTACATATATTTGGCAATTTAGGCCCTTCCCTCATACCTTTAAGCTTTGCCTCAACAAATACATTCGTAGGGTTTACTTTAAATGTTCCCTATATCACAAGAAAGGGGTTACCACACACACACACACACACACACACACACACTGCATACCCTTTGCCAGGCAAGAGCAAATCTAAGATGTGAGTCTGGAGTACATAAGGTGTGTTGCAAATGTATAGGCTGTATTCTACCTAGAAGGATTCCTGAAGCCTTTCCCTTGCCACATGCAGCTGAGACCATTGAAGGCTTGACTCGAGGACAGTAAGCCCTGCCACACACACCAGTGTAACTGGAGAGTGGTGGATGGCCAGGTTTCAGGTTTCCTTGCCATTTGAATCTCCCAGTAGGGTCATCCAAAGGGCCGTCGTTGATTTTTTGCCCTTGACATAGGCAGGTAAATCTTGTGCTCTCATTGTAATTATAGGTAAAACGCAGCAGATGCATTTGAGCTTCATTTTAAAGCTCTTTTGATTAATCCTGATCTGGACTAAATGTAGCATTTTGAATCCCTATTGCGAATATGAAAAATGTGGTGTTACTTGCCCCTGAAGATTGTGAAAGCCCAGGCATAGCTCGTCCACACTGGGAATTCACACCGGGTTCTGCATGACAACCCCAAGCAGCCTAGAGATTTAAAACCAAACTCACAAATCACTGTCAGATCAAGATATGAAATTCCACAGACACTCATTACATTTTTCCAGGCAACAGTCATGTCAGATTATTCATTTGGAGCTGATCAGGAATGAAAGTAATGGATGGTGCAGAAACACTTCAAAAAATATGAAGAATCCACTTTGAGTCTTGTGTCACTGTGCATTTGGAGACTGGTCAGAGTGAATTGGTCACATCACTGTGGTGGGCCACACTGCTGGTATAACAGGGAGCAGCTGACCCAGGTTATGTTCCCCACTGACTTGCTTCCAGTATTTCAATGGGCACCATCACCTATTTCTATCAAGACAGACTCATCCTATGATGCTTGGGTGTGCTGAAACCATGGCTGTATCATTGTGAAAGGGAATCCCAGGTCACCGTGTCCAACTTCAGCTGCTTTGACAATCCCAGCATACTTCCTGGTCTTTTATAAATTATATCTCAGAATTAGGCTTTCTGTCCACTTTTACTTGAGTGCAGGGGACTTTAGGTGGTGAAAATACACTTCTTGATTAGAATTCAGCACAGCTGTGATCTGTGTCATCAGTTACTTGCACTGATGCTGATGCACAGAGTTTATAGCAATAAATGAGATATAACAGCAGGTATGTGTAGGCTGGAAGTAGAAATTAGACCTGAAATGAGAAAAGTATAGTGGCTTTGGTGTATTTCATCCTTTAATAGTGCTTATAATTGTCCTTTTAGAACCGTGCAGACAAACAGAATGCAAGAGGCTAGGTAGGATTCAATTTTGCTTGTTTAAGGAAAATACATTACAATGACAAGTACATTTGTGCTGATGATAGCTTGTTTTCTTCACTATTTGATGTTTGTCCTCCTTCTTCTTTTTTTTCCTTTTTTTAAACACAAACACACCTAAGCTTAGAACTAGCTATTTGTAGATGTAGTTTTACCTTAGAGTAGGCTGAAGTCATAATTTTTACACTTGGTTGGTTCCAATGCAGTATTATTTTTTCATAACATTCTGTGTGATTTGCGTGCAGTCCTCTGGCACCAGAGTGCAAAGGAGAGATTCAGAAAAGCTTAATTATGCACATCATTCTTGACACCACCACCCCTTCAATTTTCCTCCTGTAAATCAATGATGACATGTCAGAGTCACAAGGCAGGGCACTCAGCACGTGTGTCATTTTGCATTTTCCTTTAAATCCTTGGTGGAGAAGAAGAGACATGCAGTTGCACAGAAGAAATAGGAACTGTTGAGCTGGTTCACATGCAGTCATGGTGCTCCTATAACTCCAACCTACAAGAAAAACCTTGGCAACAGCTAATGAAGGCATCAGCCAACAAAGGCAATATATTTTAGTCACAGAGTTTGTAAGGTTAAATATAACTGCTCAATCCGATGCTTGCCATTGACCTCCCAGTGCAATGTGGTTGTCTAGCAGCTGCTGCTATTCCTCTGGAAAGACAGAGACCTCCTGCAGATCACAAGGGCTACAAACTGCTGCCTCAAGCCCTGACATGTGGCTCTACTGTTTGGTTCCTTAACATGCTGCTGGTAAACAAACACAGTTCATGAAACCTTTTCCTCAGCAGAAGGGATCTGTTGTGGGGCTATATTCCCCGTAACACTCTAAAAGACTTTGAGGTGCTCTGACTGCAATATAAGCAAGAACTTTCCAAGACAGTAAACCACAACCCTGCTAAACGTCGGAGCATCCTACTTTGGCATGTCAAATTTCTAATTTGTTGTGCACTGGTACTCAATCTTGTTTAATACTTAAAAGCAATCGATGTAGTGATGTTAGTGGATGTCAAGAATAGCAGTGCACTCTGGGATGGAGTAAGGAGCATTTCAGAGAAAGCTTCTTCATAAGCCCCTCACTCCGTGTGCTTCAGTGCAATGATTCAGTTAGTTAAATCACTGGCTAACAGGGTTTATAAATACTGCAAGGAGGGGTGAGGGGGCTGGGAAAGGATTGCTGCCTCGGGACCCTGGCTGCGCAGATCCCATACTGCAGTGTAGTGCTGTGCTCTTCTTGTGCCACCTACTGACCAGTTCCTTCAGGCTTTCAATTAAGAAATTGAACATTTTCAAATTTATTTTTAAATGCAAGTATTTGATATTGGATTTTGCCCAAGCAGTTAATAGCTGGTGAATACAGTCAGTCTTCATGCCTTGATAACATGCTCTAACTTAGAGCTGAACCACTCCATCCTTCACTAGCTGTCTCAGTGCAAGGAAGATGGGATNGTTTGCCCTCTGTTCATAGGTGCTTTCATGGCTGAGCTATGTCAAGAGGTTGACCTCTCATTCTCATATCAGGGAGTGGTACTGAAATGCAGCTTTCAGGAACTCACCCATGCTCTGTGTTAACATAGAAGCACTTTTCTTCTGACTCTCCAATCCTCTAAAATTTGGAACTACTCTCCAGAATTAAGGTAATACATTTTTTAAAAATTAAAAGTCAAGGCAATGGCTAAATGGATATATGTGTTTCTGTCCCCCCTCCCCACGCCCTGAACATTTCTGAAATGCTTAAAAGTGGAAAACACACACCCCCTGTTCCTGTATAGGTTTAGCTGTACAGCTGTCCATTTGCATTTATTTTGTGTAGATGGTGTTGGCCTAACACTGTGAGTTGCTCTGCCAGAAGTGAAACAGGGGCTTAAACAATGGTAGTAGGCTCAGTATTGGCATTGCTCTGCAAATGTTTGTGATAGCCACTGTCTTCCTCACTCTGGCTATGGCAGTTAACCTTCTGAAGGCTTCAGGTTAAAAAGAGGATTCCAGCCCTCATCAAGAGCTGACTGAAACATGTAAGGAGTAGCACATTGATAGGCAAGACTGGGATTTGGAATCTTCTATGACTGTGGCATCAATAAGTAATTTCTCCACAATAGTACCATCAGAGAACTGTGCAGGCTGTAGTGTTTGCCCTGGCAGAGCAGGTGGTTGTTGTTCTAGAGCTTCTCACAAGGAAAAGTGTGGTCAGAATGACACTTTTTTCTACACGTGATTGATTCTAAATGATCACTTTGCTCTGCACCCAAAGCAGCCTTGACCAGGCCAAGATGTGATGCCGGAGAAATTGCTTCCAGCTGCAGTTTTTTCCTCCCATTTGTGCTCTCCTCCAGCTGCACATTTCAGTGGGGCCATGACCTCAATGTGTATTTTTAAAAATATGTGGAAAATAAGCTTTCAGTTTTCTTCATTGCTAAATGGGCTGCCTATTGCAATTCTTCATTAAATGGGAAGACATGGCAGGCTTATTCACCCTATAATAAAAGCATGATGTAAATTTCATATACTCTTTAAAGGGGATGACAAAGAGGCCATGGACAAATTTTGTATTTGGGAACACAGTATTTTCTTTCTAATTATTTAAAGTTCGGTATGTGATCTTAATTAATGCTTTCTTCCTGCATTTTACCTGTTGGCTTGCAGGCAATTTCTTCTAAAAATAATTGGATTAATCATTCCAGAAATCTCAACTGGATGATCACATATACACTAAATATTTTTAGAAACAATTTCAAAGATTGGCAAGCATTTTGATTTTGTTGCCAATAAACTTGGCACACCACTGTACACAGACAAGTTTTTTTAGGTAGCTATGAGAGATTTCCTGTTTTGTGCTCAGTTGTCCTGCAGGACCTGCCACAAAGCATCAAACATGTAGGATTTAAAAATCATCTAATGCTTCCCATGTGTGTACATGGATTTGAGTCAGAAAAACTGCAGGGAGCTCACCTCTGGAAAAAAAAAAAGCTTTCAAACTAGGTTGCTGGCCCAGAATAACAGCAGGAGACATGACAGTCATACCTCTTGAAATATTTATCTTAGCTTTTTCTCATCATACATTGAAAATACAGCTGCACCACTTACGGGTCAATAAATAAATGTTGTACTTCAGGCAAAATTCTGTTGTTTCCTTAATCTTTTCCTAAACTTCCTTTTTTCCACTTGCAGAGAGTTACCCAGTGCAGTGAAACCAGTCCATTAAGTCAGGCTTTCAGGCTGTTCAGCCTTCCACAGGTGTGAGAGCTAAACCAGCTGCTAAATCCTTTCAGATGGATAAACTCAGGGCCTATAGGACTCTGTTTCTGCAAAGGAGGATGCCTAAAATAGGAGTTGCAAGTGGAGTTCAAATGGAAGCTCCCAGTATGACATTACTGTAGTCTTCCTCCTTGAAAAGGTGCACCCAAGCAGAACACCAGAAAGTACGCAGCAAATTTGTGTCTGTTAAGAACCTTTGGAACACTTTATTAGAATGCTTTTATTAGATAAGTAGGACTCACTCTAAAGGCCTCTTAATTTAGAATGATTTTAAGTGATATTCAATCCCAAATTTGTTGAGCTGTTTTCAGTCTTTTCTTTTGAAGCCTGTTCCCTTAGTTACTCTTTTAAAGTATCACTTTTGATAGCCTTGTTAATCAGCTTGTCTGTTAATTTCATCTCAAATTTCCTGGGTTTAGCACTACTCTTTATTCTTGTAACTATTTTTTCTTTTCTTATTCCTTTTAAATATATGCTGATTGTTAATATATTGCAGTTTTCTCCAGCCCTGACTACATTTTATTGTTCTGCATTTTTCTCTTTAAAATTACCTTTTGGCAATTATGACTCCAGTACCGAACACAGCTTTCCAGGGACTTCACAGGCCAGAAATTTATGTCTTTCTTTTTCAGAGTTATGCTTTTGCAAGCACCATGGTATATAGTCCCGTATCAGGGACTATGAGGGAAGTTCACACTCTGTTTGCATTTCAGTCTTCACAACTGACTTTCTATAAGTAAATTTATTTCCTTGGATTCAGATTTCATATTTGTAAAATGGTGATTATTACTATGCTTCCAGAATTTTTAATCATGTTCCATGAAATAAGGAGTGGATAATTACCTCCTATAATTATAACATACTTGGTTACCTTAAACCAGAGAAAGAGGTGGCACTTAGTCTAATATTTTTAAAGATGAGTTATTATTTACCTCCCACTATCCATTAAGATAATCTGTCTGTTTTAATAATCCTGTCAGAAGATATTACTTACCTCTTGGAATGGACATAAACTAAGAATCACCACCTCTTGTAGCTAATACTGTATGGAGTCCCAGTGCAGTCATTTGCCTTCATGATCTCTGACTTTATAAATCTGATGGAGACCCTAATGGCATGACTGAAAGCCAAAGAAAAGTCTAAACCTGAATTCTAACCTATTGTATTCTCAAACTGAGGTTGCACAAGAGACCAGGTAGCAAACAAGTGGGTTCAAATTACTCTATAGTTTGACTGAAACTTTTCCTTCCACTGGCTCATGACTCAGATGCTTTTACTGATTGCCTTAGAAAAGCATATCTGATGAAACATTTCTAGGCATTGTTTCTGCCCCACCTCACTCTCCTCTGAAACAAATGACTGTATAAAAATAATCATTTAGGCTTATTGCAGAGAATCAAAGACTTGAACTCAGTACACTGCTGTGAAGGCACATCAGTGGTCATCCAGAAAATACAAACAAATCATTGAGTCTGAAAAATCATGTTTCAAAAGCAGTTTGCCTCAATCCCACAGGCACATTCTTTTCCTTCTGAAATTCTTGAAACCTTTAGGCTTCAAAAGCTGAAACTTGAAAATTATGTTCCAAATATTTGTAATAAAATTACAAGAAGAGGCATCCCATATCTCCATCAGTGACAGCACTTGCATCATGATGTAAATAAACTGTGAATTAGGTTTGAGTTTCTCTTCAAAATGAAGGCTCTGATCACAGCTTTATTGACAGCTTTGTGGTCTGACACCTTGTTTGATAGGTCACACAGCTTGCTCAGAAAATGACAGAAAAATTAGGATTGGAAGGGGCTTCTGGAGGGCATTTGGTCTAACTCCATGTTCAGATTTGGGCCAAATTACATTCCTCAGGGCCCTTTCCAACTGTGCTTTGAAAGGTTTGTGTATCTTGGAATGATATGTGATGTCCAGAAAGGCTCCTGCTCAAGCTAAATGTTCATGGAAAGTGTATTTATCCAAACTGGGAAGTCCAGAGCAAACACTGGCCTTTGCTTAGGAAATAGGTTTGGATGAATTTTTCAGCTCCTAAGTGCATAAAGGTTCATTAAAAGGTAATCTTAAAGCCGAAAAAGAAACAGAGCTCAAAAAATCTGGGTTACTCTGACTTCATTTATTGCAGGGGTTAAAGTATCTGACATTGTCACTGTAGACAAATGGCCATTTACATCATTATAATGGTCACCCATGGAAAAGTCAGTGATTTTTTTTCCCTGGGTATCGCTAAGAGATGACTGTTGTACTTTGGGAGTAGTTATGCACTCTGCATGGGCAAAACAGACTTGAGCTTGACTCAGGTAACACTTCCATTGCCAGCCTCCAGACTAGCCCAGGGAACTTTTCAAGAGCAGGAAGATCATTTGCATTGTCTTCCTCGCTCTCTCTTTTTTTTCTTGGGCAAAGCTTTCCGCCAATACCTGAAGAAGTCAGACATACCCTCTGTTACCTTGATTTTTTAGCTTTCTCTTCTGTTTCACAGTTTTCTTAGTTAGATTGTTTCTTACGCACGGGTGTTGTTAACAGAGGCAATGTTTTCATTAAACCAAGAAAAAGTTTACATTCCTGTTCTTAGAGATATGGACAGCTGATGGACAGTTGTCTTAACCAATGAGATGGGGAGAGGTGTCAACCTTCTCCCCCAATCCCTGGCCTTTGTAGAAATACTATAAAATGGAGACAGATCTTCATAATAAAACAGTTCATGCCTTCTCACCAAAGTGTGTGTGTGTGTGTATGTCTGTGTGACAAACAGCATCATACCCTCTCTGGCATCTCTGATCAAAATTCACCTTTCCCATGCTGAAGTACAAATCATTCTCATCTGAAATCACCTAATCTCAATGGATGAGCAGGAATGTCTGTTTTTCCCGTCTTTCACTCTTTTCTTATCTTTCCAGTGCACATCATCAGCTTTAACCCATTTTGCCTACCTGATACTCTTGTCCACTATGTAGAGGGCATGAGGTGATGTCTAACTACCTTTGAATATTTTGTTAGTACAAAGCCCAGCACACTGAGTTCCTAGGAGTTGGTGCAATTTAAACTATAAAAATAAATAATCACATAGGAAGTAATGCCAGGTTGGAGTGAGGGGTGTTTCAAACCCAATCCACTTCCATTTCCTTGAGCTAAAAAGGTTTTGAGACATGTTTCTTGTTAGTAGGACAATTGAGAAACCAGCAATTTAAAGCGAATCTCAAAGGTTGTTAAATCTTATGGTGGAAGCAGAAGCAATATCCTGAAACCAAAACTCATCCTGTCCCCAGACTATGATGGGGGACATGTCACACATTTTTTCTGCTCCCTAGGCCAAGGTCTGCCCTGCAAAGGTCTGAGAAGGGGCATGGGAACCAGGGCTAATAGTCTCAGAAAAGTCCACTGGGAGATCATTCTACTCCTGCTTGCCCAGTTCTTGCAAATGGTTTTCCCTCTAAAAATTGCTCCTCAAATTCCAGCAAAAGACTAGGAGTGAAGTCTCCAAGTGAGATGATCCTTGAGCTAACTTCTTCCTAAGGACTGTCTGACTGGGGTAAAAAAAAACTGTCTGGCTACTAGGTGAGCAAAGCCTTCAAAGCTATTTTCTCGCCTTGGGAGACAGGAAGTTTAATTGTTCTTAACATAAATGAAAAAGACAGAACCCATATTTATAATGGTATTTCTTTGGCTCCTCAAAGAAATAACAGTTAAAGAAAACTTTGCCCTATTGGCAATGGACAGATGATTCTAAATGTAATAGGATTATTTTTATTTTGGCACTTTACAACCACAAGGTGTCACGCCTGACTCACAAGAAGAACTAGTGGCTGCTACACTGCTCTCAAGCAGAACTGAAGCAAAGTTCGTGGCTCCTCCAGGAACAAGAGCAGTTAGGGGAAAAAAGAATGAAAAGACAGTAAATGCAACGGACAAGCATAAAACTCAACTGCAAAATCGTCTCCTTTCACCTTGTAAGGAGTTCACATACATGCTTTGTAGTATTAGATACAGAGCTCTCCTGCGTGGCTAATGGATTAAATCAAAACTCAATTCCATTGTTATTTTCCTGCAGTATTTCAGTTTTGATGAGATATATTAAAAAGTTGCACTCTTCTTAACGTTTCTATTAATGAAGATGTGAAAAAAATCAGCAAAAACCAAGAAAGCTTTAGAGACACATCCAGAAACATTTAACACTTCAGAATAACAAGTGACAGAAGAAAAAAACAGTGACAAAATAGGAAAAGCCAGGCTTTCAAAAAGTTCAGCATTTACATGTCTGTTAAATAGCCAGATTTTTCAACTGTGCTTCAGTAATGAAACACCCTCTTGCCAACTGATGCTTTATAAACAGCATTTCTGTCCTCAGAAATCCTAGCAGAGCATTAACAGTCCAGCTGAAATATAGCAGACATTTTTCCCTTTTACCATAGCTAATGGACATTGAATTCCCTCTGGGTTCTCTGGGTGAACTCCATGTGCTCTGAGTGGCGGTTCAGCAGTCAAGTACTGACACTGAGTGCTAGCAGGAGAGAATAGCACTGATTTGCCAGAGGAAAAATCCAAATTACATGGCACATATAATTTAGTGGCATTCTGAACTGTCTCTTTCAGTGATGCTATATTTTTTCCCTCTAAGAGTGTGTCTTTATATGCATGAATTTATGTTCCATGGTGTCATATAAGGGAGGAGGAAGGCACTTTGGTCATCCTTTAGGGATTTCTTACACATTTGGAAAAAGCTGTAAAGGGGAGAATTTTTTTTCTGTCCAGTCCACAGCAAAATAGCCTCTTAGTGCATTCACACTCTGAAAATTGATTAAAGATGGTGTGTTTTCACTTGAGTAGGTATCTCCAGATCTTGGTTAGTCATTAGTGCTTTTCAAGCTTCTTAGCACCCCTCTGCAGCACTGGCCGCCATCAGCTCTGCTGGCTTCATTGCAGTGGGTTCCCCCATGTGACAGCGCTAGAGCCACCAGATAGAGCAAGCTGTCACTGAGAGCGTTAGCTGATGGCCACAGGGTCACACAGGCACAGCCGGAGCCTGGAGCTTGTCAGCATGACCCTCGATTACTAGCGTCATTCCAGCTTAAGGTGGAAGAAAGCCAGCTCAGCTGCTGGAGACCTGACTGAGCTGGCAGCTCAAGGAAACATTTTCTCTTTCAAATCAAGCCTATTAGAAGAGGAAATCATCGTTACACAGGAAAACATTGCAAGCTCTGTGAAAGGTCTCTAGGGAGAAGCTGCACTTTACAAGGGAATTAGCATAAACTAGGTAGGTCATCCAAGGGAATAAGAAGCAAATGATAATTTACTGCCCTTAGAAAAAATGGGAAGGAGGATCGTAAGTCTGGTGAAGCAGGAAGTTGCTTCAGGAGAGATTACTTTGTGTAAGTACTACAGGGAACTGAAAAGACTTCACTGGGCAGCTTCCATCCCCTGGGGTGAGCATCTCCTGCTGTCTCACAGCTCAGCAGCTTTGGCACATTCTGCACTCAGTGCACTGGCATGTGTTGCATTAAATACATTGGCAGATATTGCATCTCCCCAAACTAACTGGTGTACACTGTGTGCTCCAGGCTCGTCCCTTGTGCAGCAAGGACATCTGGCACATTTTCCCTAACACAAAAGCAAAAGTTTTATGGCTGAACATCCTTGTTTTGGAAATAGCAGCATTGCGGGGGCCTAATTCCTTTGCTGGGAAAGGAAATGAGTCGGTTGGGTGTGTGCAGCTGGGAAGAGTGAGGAGGAGTTAAGTCTTTGTGTTTGTGGCAATTTTTTCCCTCTTTTTGCTGAATCATGGCTAAGTGCTTAAATCCAACCATACAGGACAGCATGGGACAAAACCTGAAGATCAGTCTTAAGTGCAGGTAGAACATAAATAAGGTCTGCCAAATGTCTAACTGTATGTGTGTTCACGCTGAGATGATGACAACGCACATTTTGCTGTTTATTAAGGAACATTAAGTTCAGATGCTGTCTGATGTAAAACTGCAAATAGATGCAGTTACTCCCAAGGTTACAGTAATAAACTAAAGGTTCACAGAGTTCCTAGTTTCCTGGGAGATATGCCTACAACACTGCCCTTGGAAAGGAGCATTCAGCCTGATTTGTGTCAGACTGTTAGTGCTCAGCAAGTGGTGGAAAGGCCTATACCCCTCATCAGGAACCCCTCAAAACTCACTGGAGAGCCATGAAGCAATTGTGGCTGGCACGTGGAGTAGAAGAAAGCTGGATCTCCTCAACAGTTTCAAGATATTAGTGGGGTTTTTTTTTCTTTCATCCACCTCTGCCCCAAAGGAATGGGTTTCTTTTCCTCAAACCCTGTCCTTTGGGTGTCCTGCTATTGCTGCTGCAGATCTCAGAAATCCTGCTGATTTCTCTGCCAGGGCTCTGACAGTGCTAAGGTAAATGCTGAATTAGCTCTTCAATTTCTATTTTCACCCAAACCCACAGTTTTCCACCTCTGCTTCCTCCCAGCCCTATCTGCAAATATGGCAGTATGCATATTTTACTGCATACTCACTGTATAGAGTATTTTTAACTAGGTTGTTTCCATCTCTCATTCTCATTTTAGTTTCAACTTATTCCAAGTACTACAATTAAAAGAGAGGTAGGAAAACCCCTATATCCATATGTCTGCTTGCAGCACAAGGAGCATCACTGCTAGCTTCATGTGTCCTTGAATTGAGCTGGTCAGCTGGGCTCTGCTCCAGTGCCTGGGGACATTGGCAGGGTCAGCACAGCCTCTCAGTCTCTACAGACCCCTCCCTCTGTCTGCTGCCAGGCTCATTTCAGGTCCTATCTGTAATCTGCCTGTACACCCATCAGAAACACAGCCGTGCTCACTAAACAATTTAATGGAAGTTTTCTGATAAAGATTTTCAGCTTCTGTTGCACTGAATGCAAATGAGTGTGTATAACACTGACCACGGTTTCCTGTTATGAAGCTACCGGGGAATAAGGGAACTCATACCCAGATAAGTTCAGCTGTATGGGAGACTGAATAAAGCCATGCCGTGTATACAGAAATGGATTATATCTTGTCTGGTAATATATAAACCCAGATTCTTTTAACTTTCAAAAAGCCTACAGCAATATTTAGTTAAGAACGATTTTGAAGGTTAAAAACCAATGCCAGGAGCCTCTGTGTGAATATCAAAATAAAGAGACTTTCTTAAGAGTAGGCCATAAAAAGAAGAATAAAGAAAAACAAGCAAGTAACCAAAGTAATCAGCCAAGCTGGTGGTAGGCTACAGGCCTCCGCAGGAAAGAATTTTAACTTCCTGTGTCACTTGGTGTCTCACAGCAAACCCCCTCTTCCCTCTGTGCCAACCGAGACAACAGCCTAGCTGTTTGAAATCAGAGAGCAAAGGAATTCTCCAAAACACAAAATTTAATGGGTTGTTACAGAACAAAAATAATTTTTAACCTCTTGCTGAAGAATGGGGGGGCTAATGCTTTCTATCAGCAGAGAGCTGTTAATGTGTTGAAAAGATGACGCTGATTCCTTGATGGTGGCACAAATGAATTAGAATGAGGGAAGGAAAATTGTCATCTTGTACTGAGCACCTCATAATTTTGCTGTCAGTTGAAGAGCTAAGATTACTGCCAGCAGCAGATAATACACAGTGAAAGGAACCAAAAGCATCAAGTTGCAGGGAAAAAAAAAAAAAAAAAAAAAAGATGAGTGTGTGTGCAGTGAGGCAGGGAAGGAAGAAAGGGTAATAAAAATCTGTTCTGAACACTACATTAACCACTTAGGGGCAGACTGAAGGCTGCTAAATGGATCCTTTCTGTTGAAATGAAAATGAAAAAAATTGAAGAAGGGCTCATCCCTGCCATGCTTTGTTTTACTGCACATAATCATAATAATCTGATACATTTTTTGTTTTGAGAAATGGTGTTACAGAAAATGACAGCCAACGTTGGTGACTGGGGAAAATGCTTCCAAAAATCTCTAGCAAAATTCATTATTCAATTGGGGAGGTAACCATTAATTGTTTTCAGAGATTATTTGAGCACTTGAACTTGATGAGAATTGGTGCTCCTAAGCTGAAAGCAAACTTCAGGTTGATTGTGAAATAAGTTGTTCTTGTTGTACTAGTTTGTTATGTAAATCATCCAGAGGGGGAACAGGAATAATACCATTTGACCTATACTGCTGACAGAAAAACACAGTTTGCAAACTGTGAGTATTACAGCCAGTCATGCAATTTTCTGTTTGCAATCTTTATGTCCTGCCTTCAATAACGTGGTCTTGTTTCTGCTCTCCTGATTGGGAGGCATCTGTAATTGAGATCAAAATGTGAGCTGGAGATTAGAAACGGCAAATAGTTATTCATAAACTTGTGCTTTACAGATCACTGATTAAATTCTGAAGAACTATGTGGGCAATTCTTTCCTAATAGCAAATACATTCAGTTAGTGGTCTTTCCAATGGTGATTTGAGATCAGAGAAATGGCAGAGTGATCTAAAGCATTCACAGCAAGTTGAAAGATCATCTGTGATTTTTCTGGAGCATCTGCTCTTTATGAGTGTGATCTCAATATCATGATATACTGATTTAGTTTTGATGTGGATCTCACCTGGATTTCAGTACAGCCCTGCAAAGAGTTGTAACAGCCTGGGTTGTGTGTTAGCCCTGTTGGGCAGCTCAGCCCCACACAGCTGCTTGCTCACTCCTGCCATCGGTTGAGGGAGAGAATAGGAGGAGCAAAGTGAGAAAATGTATGGATTGAGATAAACACCATTTAATAAGTAAAAAGGGAAGGAAACTAAAAAAGAAACAAACAAAAAGTCCCCACGAACACACACATACGCACAAAAAGCAGTAACAAAAAAAACACCCAAGAAAGACAACTGATGCAAGAAATAGCAACTGCTGTCCTTGAGCCAACTAGTGCCTGGCCAGTCTCCAAACAACAGCAGCCCTGGCTAATTCCTCCACAGCTTTTATTGCTGATCATTATGTTGCATGGTATGGGATGTCCCTTTTGTCACAGAGGTCAGCTCTGCCCCATGTCTGTCCCCTCCAAATCTCCTGCACACCCCCAGCCCACTCATTGGTGCATCAATGCAAGAAGTAAAAGCAGCTTTGACACTGTGCAAGCACTGCTCAGCAGTAGCTAACACATACCTGTGTTATTATCAACATGATTTTCATCAAACTCCTAAAAGATAGCACCATTTAGGCTGCTGCAAAGAAAATAAACTCTGCCCCAGCCAAAACCAGGACACCCAGTCAAGTGACTATGAAATGTGGTAATAGGGTGAGCAGAAATGTCTTAGGCTGTTTTTGCTGATGGCACTCCGTGGAACTTGAAGGCAGGTTTTCCTTCTGCAACCTCTTCATATTTGTGGCTTATCTCAGGAATTTGACAAGTGTTTTTCCTTCTACTGTTCTCAAAGTGTTCCTTTGGTGCTGCTGGCTTCAGGTCACTGCCTCTGCAGCAAAATGTCCAGTGGTTTCACTGTATTGGAGAAGTTCTCTGAGCACCCTTCACCATGCAAGGGAGGAGAGATGGGGCATGCATAGGCTTGGAGTAAATTCCAGAAATAAACAGTGTCTGGAACCCCTCTCAGCCCTGGAAAGCAAATAAAAAGCTGCTGGATCTGAGCTGCCAAGAGCAAACAACTCTCCATCACTGCATAGCGACAATGGTGCTCCACAGACCCTGTGCAGGCCAAGGGAGCTCATTAGCACACACACAACCCCCCCATGCTCATCATAATTACTGCCCAGCAACAAAATCATAGAATGGTTTGGGTTGGAAGAGACCTTAAAGATCATCTAGTTCAACTCCCTGCAATGGGCAGAGATGCCACCCACTAGACCAGGTTGCTCAAAGCCCCATCCAGTCTGGCCTCGGACACTTCCAGGGACAGGGCATCCAAAACTTCTCTGGCCAAGCTGTTTCAGTGCCTCACCACCCTCACAGTAAAGAATTTCTTCCCAATATCTGATCTAAACCTACTCTCTGACTGTTTAAAACCATTGCCCCTTATCCTACTCCACATCCACTACATGCAATTGTAAAAGGTCCCTCCCTTTCCGGCTTTCCTGTAGGCTCCCTTTAGGTACCGAAAGGCTGCTGTATGGGCACCTTGGAGCCTGCTCTTCTCCCGGCTGAACAGCCCCAACTCTCTCAGCCTGTATTCACAGAAGAAATGCTCGAGCACTCTAATCATCTTCATGGTCCTCCTCTGGACTCACTTCAACAGGTCCACACCTTTTCCGTGTTGGGGATCCCAGAGCTGGTGTCATCACTGGGCCATTCAATTTATTATTAATAGAAAAACAGTCTTTCTCTTCACACATGCGGAGCGGCCATGTTTCTCCTGCTTTTTAAAGCCACTGATGTAAATTTTACCTCTTTTTTTTATTTTGCTGGTAGACAGAACACCTAACTGGGATGTGAAGTGATACCCTCAGTCATTGGTAGACTTCCTTGCAGTACTCTGAGGGCCACAATAAATGGCAAGAACTGTTTCTTCCCCGTTTTAACCTCTCAAAACATTTGGCTCACTAGTGGCATTTGTCCCCAAATACCAACTCTCTTAGGAATTAAAAATAGGGCTTGGAATTAATAGCCTAAAGATACCATTTTTCACTAAGACTTAAATAGCCATATGTGGAAGCAAACCTACTCAGAGGAACATATGCATGTATGCTGATGAGAGGAGGTTGTGTGTGTTGGTGATATTCCTATTGCACAGGATTTTTTTTCAGGTCTGAAGAGTGATGATTTGAATATGAAAAATAGCACTTTTAAAAATAATTTTCTCTAAGTCATTGATGAAGTATATCCATCCAGAAAACCTGATGTGACCTCAATTTACTGTGTTAGTCAACTCTTAAGTTAATATCCTGTTGTGGCCAGACCCGGAAATGGCAATCTCATTTTGCCAGTAAATTCCTATTACATTGCAATACCACATCAGATGCTGTTTTATATTAGGAATATGCAGCTAGGACATTCTTGCAGTTTGTTCACATTGCTTACCCTGTTTTCTAATTCCTCTATATTTTATTTGTAAAACTTTCATAAGCTGTCCAGACATGACTAGTATTCCTTACTTTGTTTTACAAAACATCTCGGACAACTTGAGCACTCCGGAAATGGCAAGGAGGGCTCTAGAAAGATCTCATCCTCACAGGGAGTCCTCATGAATCTAGAGATAACTGGATTTGCAAGGTGGGTGCAAAGATGAGTGCTAAGCCCCACCCCCNCCCCCCAAAAAAAAAGGGTCCCCTAACATAGTACTGTACCAAGCTGAGCAATTCTCCAGTCTGTGAAAAAGACCAACACAATTTTAGTTTAGAACACCATTCTGGAAGAGTTCTGTAAATGGTTTACCAACATAAGTGTGCAGAGGTTCTCAGACTATACTGCGAAAGCTCCTCCATGGGAAGAAGCTTGTGCAAAGGGAGAAGAAGTATCATACCAGATATTACTGCTACAGCACACATCAGAGTTCAGGTCTTGTGTGGGAAAGGAGACTCCTACACGTTCTAGCCACATCCCAAACTTTTTCTAAAAGTGGCTGCCATTCAAAAGGTTGATAACTCAGTGTAGCTAGAAAGCTTGTTTTGCCCTTAAAATTCACATGTAATTGCTGCCAGTGTTCTCTTTAGTCACTATTTATTCCACTTTTTCTGGTCCTAAAGCAGTATAGTCCAAGATAACTTTTCCTACACATTTCTCACCCTTTTCCCCCTTGTGTCTCAGGCTATCACAGTGTGAGCTGGAGAGTTATGTGTCTCACCATATAGGCTTAGCAAGCTCTCTTAAAGGCTCTTGACACACCACATGGTCAATGACTTCTCCAGAATGTGCCGCTTCTGAGAATGTTTTTTGAGATTTAAAGAACATATTTTTTGCAGCAGAGACTGTTAGGTTGAATGGAAGGTATTTGTATTGATGGAAGGGCTGTTAGTAGCTTCTCTGGGGGAAGAAGTAGGAAGAGTAAAGGCTGAGAGAGAAGCTCAAAATACTAAAAAAAAGAGAGAATCATGCTCAGTTTGAAATTTAGGTCAGAATTACTTCAGATTCATTTTTATACAGGTTCTTTTCACCCACTGCACTGCTACAAAGAAAATCTGTCTTCCTCAGTTACCTCAGCCAGTACAAATAAAGTCTGTGGAGTTTCACCACCTCGATTACAAGTACTAGTTAATATCACAGGGCTGGAAACCAATCAGGGAGTGTTGATTGATTAAGCTGGAATCAATGGTAAGAAAAAGAGGCTTGCTAAGACATCTGACATGTTCAAAGTCTCCAGCAGAGGAAAGACGAGATTTCACATACCCTAAAGATGGTGGAGCTTGTCTTAGTGACAGGTGACACAAGTAGTTGCAATGCTCATATACCTGTTCTAAATGCTTTAAAATGTTAAGTTTCCATTCAGTGTCTTGCTCAGTGTATTCCACATGTTGTTAGTAATGCCTTGTACAGAACAGAGAAAAACAGGATGCCAGTGTAAACAGTTGGTTTAGGAATGATCTGCTTTTGCCCCTAGTTCAGCATCTCAAGTTATACGAATTCTAAGTGTCTAAGTGTGATGGGATGTGCCAAGGATTATGCTTTCATGAGAGAGAGCTAAGTAGCAGGAGCAAATGAGCTCTTTAGCAACAGTGATTCCGGTTTTACACAAATATGCCTGCTAAAAATGTTTGAAGCATGAGGAATAGGGAAATAGATGATAAAATAATCATAGAATCATAGAATCATTTAGATTCAAAAAGACCTCCAAGATCATCAAGTCCAACTGTTAATGCAGCACTGCCCAGTCCAGCACTAAATTGTGTCCCTATATGCCACAACTACATGTCTTTTAAATACCTCCAGGGAGGGTGACTCCATCACTTCCCTGGGCAGTCTGTTCCAAAGCTTGACAACCCTTTCCACTGAAAGGAATTTTACCTAATATTCAATCTAAACCTCCCCTCTGCCCAAGACAGGCCTCAGCTGTCACATCACCCACCGGTTCCTCCTCTGCTTAAAAACAATCTGCCCAGCAGGTACACTCCCTAGTTGCCTCCCTTGCCAGCTGGGTCTTCCACATGCTCCAGGACCCTCCTAGACTATTTTCCCTTCGCTGTATTTCCAGAAGATGTCTGGTAAGTTGAAGTCTGCCACAAGTACAAGGGCCAGTGATTGTGAGACTTCTCCCAGCTGCTTACAGAATATTTCATGCCTTTTCATCCTGGTTGTATGGTTTATCCCACCAGGATATCTGCCTGGTTGATCTTCCCTTTGATTCTTCCCATAAACACTCAACCCTATCATCACCATCACTAAGCTCCAGACAATCAAAACACTCACTAACATACAGGGCTACCCCACTACTTCTCCTTCTTTGCCTATTTCCTCTGAAGAGTTTGTAGCCATCCATTGCAGCACTCCAGTTGTGCAAGTCATCCCACCATGTTTCTATGGTGGAAATTTGTCATACTTTTCTTGATGCACTGTGGCTTCCAGTTCCTCCAGTTTATTGCCTGTGCTGCATGCACTGGTGTAGATGTACCTCAGCTGGGTTATTGGTCCTGCCACCTTCATGGAGGGAGAAGCCCTATTTCCTGCCTGACCATTTGCAGGCACTTTTGTGGTTTCTAACATATCAATGACCCTTGCATGGATCTCCATCCTCTCTCTCCACTGAGACAGCAGACAAGGACCTTGCTAGTGCTCTGTCCCTCAAACACTGACAATGCTCCTCACAGACTTATCTCCAGTGAGCCTGATTTTATCCCTTTCCCCCTCCAAACACAGTGGAGTAAGCAGAATTTTTCTGAAGAGATTTTTTCGTTTTAAGATTTTCATGAGGCATCAACTGCTCTTCGTAATTATCTTCTTAACACTACCATCAAAGTATGCCTTATCAAAACTTACATCTTTGCTGCTGCATTTTGTATTGGTTTAGCATAAATGGTAGAAAAAAACCCCAATTGTTGATCCGTTTTGGAACTGACAGCTAAGCTGGCCAATCAGGTAAAAAAGTGTACACCCATTGGGACACCGCTTAAATACAGGAATCTTGGGAGATTCGCCTTTTTTCCACGGACCCCCGCCATGAGGTAACATCGTGCCCAGGCCGGGAGGGGGCCCGGGCCCAGGCCCCCACTGGCCCCGGGAGTCCCCGGGAGCCG
>WBMY01004629.1:189607-272060 GCA_013397315.1 Donacobius atricapilla
GTCCTCGGAGCGCCTCAGCCTGGCGGCTCGGGCTGCGCCTCCGCTCCCTGCTTTTTTTTCTTCGCCCTCCCGGGTTTTGCCTAGTTTAAGACTCGTTTTCCTCTGTGCGTAGGCGGGAGTGAGGGTATCTGTAATTAAAGTTTTATGGCCCCATGCGCACGAGCCCCCGTCCTGCACGGTATACGCTTAGGAACTCAGTCCCAGGTGATGGCGAGGCCCCTGGAAATGCTGTCGCCGCTTTTTGGGGAGCTTTCAATAAACGGATCGTTGACGCGGTATGTGTGTAACCAGTGTCATTTGGGGATAACAGGTTTGATGCTCCAGGCCCTCAGCTGCCTTGTTCAGGCCGAATTTCCTTTGGTTTTGCCTGTTGAAGAGCTATCTAAAGATCTCACCAGCATTAGAATAAAGTGTTGCGTTAATGACAGATGGAAACAGAAATTTGTCAGGCAACAAGGTACACGTTGCATTGAATGCAGTCCTTCAGACCTTACCTAGGTGATTTATATTGTATTTCCTTCAGTTTCGTCAATCAGCGAGTGTTTTTTGCATTTATCAGGTATTGGTAAAATTTGGGTGGACATTTGCAGCTGCTGCAGATTTTTTTCTGTAGAGTCAAAAAAGCTCTATTTTGCAGTCCTTTAGGCCTCCAAACTATGTGGTTTACAGAGTGACTGTAGTCTATAGCTTACTGCTAAGAAGTGATGAGCTGGGAAGTGTTCTAGAAGTAGCTGTGGTCACAACCATAGAGCTTTTCTATTTTAAGGTGCCCAGGCATGTTTGAGGTGCTAACACAGTATTTCACCATGGGTCTGCATTCTAGTGTTGTAGGTTAGGTGTCCTGTGTATTACAGGGAAAAATAAGACCGGCATCTTCACATGTCCCCTTCCCTGGTGGCTTTGAACAATCTAAAGAGTTAACCCCCCCAGCCCTGGTCCCCTGCACCAACTCAGCTTGATTTGTCAAGGGCTATTCTGGAGTGTGGGGATCTGTTCATGTAGATTGGTTTAATTTCTAGCAGTGTTTCAGTGCCTGCATGTTAAAATTTAACCTTTAAATAAGCTTTTTGTAATAACCATGTTTTGAGAACAGGATGAAAGGATGTGCTTTAACGTGGAGTGATTGGAGTGTGGAGATTAAGCTGGGGGTAGGAGTGTTTGAGCTGCAGTTTTTGTTCTTTAACTCACTTCCCGTGTGACCTTTGGCAGGTCCCATAGGTCATAGTCTTCTAAGAAACCCTCTCTTACTGTTGGCTTGCCTGGATCCACTCCCCTCAGGTGTGGATGTCTGAAGTCTCCAGCATTAGAAATGGATGAACACTTTAAGATGTGAACCTTAATGTTACGTTTCCATCTCTCAGTCAGAAAATTTACTTTGTGAGTCCACTTGCCACCCAATGTGGAGGGAATTGTCTTCACTCCCGTGGAGAGTATGTATGAAATCTGTATTTTGGCTCTTTGAAGTAGTGTTGCTAGCTCTTTCAGGCAGATTGAGCCTTGTGAGGAGCTGACATCCTGATAATGCTTTGTGTAGTCTGGGGTCCCAAGGCCCCCTATGGCTTGCTGGAATAAGAGTGATGGAGCTGAGAGCTTGCAGCCATTCCCACTTCTGCTGTGTGGGACAGCAAAGGGAAGCACGTCTCTCCATGCCGGTGCGTCAGGAGGAAGTCCCTTGCTAGATGTAGGCGCTTGGAGCTGTTCGTGGGAGAGGAAAAACCGAGAGGCACAAGGCTGCACGTGGAAGTGAAGTGACAGAGACGGCAGCAATACCTTCTGCCAAGAGACGGGACTTGAAACAGCCTCTGTGGTCAGCTTGCTTCTGGGTTCCCAAGCTGGGACAGAAAGACCCTAACTGGGCATTACCCATGGCGGAGGAAGCTTAGAGAGAGCAGTTCACACGGGGCCGGACTGTCCCCGGGTCCCGCGTACCTGGCTGCTCCGGGACCTCGCCGCCTGGCTCCTGACCAAGCGGTTGCTCCGGGCGCCGGCCGCGCTGGCCGCCTGCCACCGGGGCTGCCGCGGCTTGGGACAGCCTTCTCGCTGGGCAAGCCGCTGCTACCGAGGAGCTTTTGTTTCCTGACAGGAAAATTAAAATTCCTGGGGAAAACATGCCGATTCTGCGGAAGGAGCTCTTTCTGGTGAAGAGTCTCTCCGACCAGCCACGTTTCTGACTTGCACACCCTTCTGCCCTGCAGGCAGAGCACTGTGGCCTGGGTTAAATATCCAGGCTTAATAAATGGTGTGTTGTTTGTGCTAATGTCTTCTGACTACCGGATGAAAATTGTGCAGAAAAGCGCTATACAGAGCACTATAATTAAAAGCCTTAGGAATAGCCTATTATCTTTCATTTTTGCCTTTAAACTTAAGTGTGCCCGAGGGCAAAGTGTATGTGTCTGGGGAGGGTGGAGACTTGCCTTTTACAGATGCCTGTTGTTGGGCTGCAAATAGGTTAATGTGTTTTAAAGATTTCTTTCTCATTCCCTTTCACTGGGGGCTGGGGAGTGAAACTTGCGGAAGGTGCCAAATTGGCTCTTCCAGATGAACTCCTGTGTTTATCTCTCAATTACATCAGTGTCAGAAGTTGTGTAAGCTTTCGAGACACAGTTCCTTGTGTGTATGTTCCCTTCGGGCCAGGGTGCAAATGATCAGGGGGAAAAGCTGCTTCGTCTCATACTTGGCAGAGACTGTGTGTGCATGTGCATATTAAAGCATTATGGCAACTAGTGTAACTTTGGTGTTGGCACCATGGAGTGGCTACGTTGTCGTTGGGATTTGGACCACGACCAGTGTTGCCTCCATAGCATCCTCTGCATAGCTGCCAGGTGTTACTGTCTGGAAGTCTGCTTGGTTTGCTTCGCTACTTCAGTGCACAGAGTGCAAAATGTGTGAACAGTTGCTCTTCCATTGCTTGACCCATTTAGCTTCCCTGATATTAACAAGAGGCTGAAATTTGTGCGATGCAAGGAGCTAATTTGCTTTAGTAAGCTTTTCAGGTACAAATAATGGCAGTGCGGAATTTGTTGTATTTTCCCAGGATGGAGCTAAGCAGTGCTGTGGCTTGTCTTGGGAATGCTTTTGATATGTAAGTAGTGTGGGGGAAAAAAAATCAAATTGTGTTTAGAATCCTGGCGTATGACATCAATAGTCCTATCACAGTAGACACAAATTATTGTGTAGATGGCATATTTAGAAAATTGTAGGTGTGTTAGGTTGTGTTTAGTACTGGTGCATGTGCATGAGAATGTCCATGAGAGCAAACAGTTGGACAACATAGCCCTGAGTCTCCCTGAAAACTCAACAGTGGCATCTGTTTCCTTCTTGTGTTGACACTGAAGGTATTTAATTAAGATACTTTCTTTTGTTTCAGAAAGTGTCAGGGATGTTATTGGGAGGAAAATCAAAATTTCTGTCAAGAAGAAAGTAAAGCTGGAAACCAAGGGAGATAAAGTGGATAACAAGATATTGGTAAGTACATTAGACTGATTCTGATTACATGTGCGAAAGAAAGGCCAGTATCTTTTCAGAAGGCATTAATTCTCCTCTGGAAGTATTCTTTGAACTTTGTGTGCACCATAAGATATCAATGTAATTTATTTTTGTACTTTTTCTTGCTTTCATGATAGCCTGCATAGGAAGTAGGTGTGCAGCTGTGCATGTATACACACACTTGTTTACCACTGAATTATTTTTCCGAGTTTTGGGTATTGTGTTGTGGACTGATGATAAAGCAAGCTATTATCAGGACCTGTTCTAAAATATTTTGCTACCTTTGCTAGTTAGGTTTCCTGTTTACATCCATAAGAATTTTAAGTGGTGAAGAAATGCAAAATGGAGTTAGTAGAAGTAATTTTGAGAATCTGAAGCTGTTACGCAGTGAGGAGTAACAGCAAAACTGTTCGGCTTTTTGAACTCAAATGACTATTTGTGTTTTTTTGTATTCTCTGTTAAGTCATACACGTGTATTTTAAAAAAAATACTTAATGTGTAGGATTCTGATTAAAACTGTAGTGGAGGAAAGTGTCAAATTAATCTCACTTAAGTATGCTTTCCTGTTTTCTCAGGAAGAGTTTTGCTGGCCTCTCTTGATAGTGGTAATGAGCCACTACATTTGCATACTATCTTGAATACAGAAAAAGACATGGAACTATTCCCTTGCTCTTTTGATAGCTTTCTATTGGGAGAACTCTTAGAGTAACAAACACTAATAAGTACGATGCTGCCATAATATTTTGCTTGATATTTGAGATTTGGTGTCTTGTGTTCGTGCTGTTCCATATTTGAAAGTTTTGTTGCCAAAGCTGTTGTTAGAGATACTAGGTACATTCGCCATGCAATGTACTGTTTTGTCTTTCACTCAGCTTCTGAATCACTTCTGAATTATCTTCTTAAAGTACATACTGCTATCCCTGGGCATTAAGACTGTAGATAATGACTCACTTTTCTGTGAGAGCTGCTACTTTAGAAACTTGAAATATTTTCTGCTTAATATCTACCCTTGTTATATCTAGTTCCTTGATTTACAGTTTCTGTGCTGGAAATAGATTGAATATGTGAATGTTGATTGATTGTCTCTGTTTATTTGAAAGCCATGTTCATAGGGAAGGCTGACAGGTTTCACTGAAGTGGTCACACTTGATTGACTTTTTGACTTACATGGAATCATAACTATTATCAACAGTGAAATATATTGTGGAAATACTGAAATACGATTCTGAACTGATGGGACCAAGAGAATGTCAAGCTTTGAGTCGTCAAGTGAGGTTTCTGAGGGATGTACTAATTGGCGGTAAAATGCTGAAATATGATGACTTGGCTGTTTTTTCTCTCTTTAATCCCTTAAGCTCTCAAGTGGAGGACTTTCGCCTTATGTGACTGAAGAGGTACTGAAAGGGACAGAATCTTTCAGAGGTTCATGAGTTAGTGAGCACTGCTTGTGTACAAATACGTTGTCTTCAGTGCACAAGTTAGGTGTTTCAGGCGAATGATTTGCTCGATGTTGTCTGGTATAACCATTTGTTCTTCAATGCAGAAATGCAGGGAATTTATGTTGGTAGGGGAAAAAAAGTTTTCAGAGAAATTGATTATTGATTGCTGGAATTGGATTTAGTGTTTTCCTTTGCTGTAGAAGAAAACTGCCTTTTGTGAAGCTCTACAAATCACTAAAGATGCTTTTTTTACGATGTTTCTCTGACTGTGTAAACCTTTATGTGGGATTGTTTGGTTTTGGGGTTTTTTTTTTTGTTTGTTTGGGGTTTTGGGGTGTTTCTGTTGTTATTGCGAAGTTTTGGTTTTTTTTCTTTTTTGCAGAAGTGCTGAATGTTGTTTACTGTGGCAAAGGCCTGTAGAGACTATGGTTCACTTTGGGGATGCAAAGCTCTATGAAATGCAGAGTGCTCTGAAAAAAATTGCACCAGAAACACCTTAAGTTTGGTACCTCAGATTAAATGGAGACTTTTTGGCCTTAGTGTGTTAGCACAGTCTCCTTTCTTATCTGTATAGCAGAAGACATATATCCTTCTCTCATCAAAAGAGTGATGCTGAAATTAAATAACCTTGCTTCAGAAGTATCTGAGTGCTTAATACTAAATGCTACAGGAAATCTGTCAGCAAAATTAAGAATTTCTGTACTCCGAGCTGGAACTTGAGAGTATTCAGTAAATAATGCATACGGCCGGGTCCTGACCGGAGCAGGTAAAACCAAGTTGCTGTGCCTTGGGTGAGCCTGTCAAAAGGAATGCTGAATGAAGTGTTGGCAGCAAAAGCAGTTCAGTAATTAAAGACTATGTTTTTAAGTGAATGCACCAGAGGCCTCAAATGTGATTGCATGGGCAACCTTCATGGCAGCACGCCTCGACTCCTAAGAGCTTAGTTTTGAAACATTAATCTTCTGGCTACTGTCTCTTGAGTGCACATGTGGCAATGGATTGTTTTGAGATTTTGGGTTGCATTTTATTAGTAGTTGTGTGTTAACAAGCAAATTAGGTGCTGTGTTTTGGATCCAGCATTAATAGGGAGAAAATATCAGTTGCTGTCATCTAGCTAACCCCAGAGCTGTTGTGAAATGTGCTCATGGCTTTGGAGGAGGTTGATCACAGAGGCTGGCACTGAGCCCTGACACCCAAATCTGTGGTTTAATTAAATGATCTCTCATCTTTTCCTAGGGAAATCGAGCGAAATCAGTACCACTTTGAGAAAGGGAGATTGTTTAAAAATGACTGCACCTAGGTAACTATAAAAACACTTTGACCACTGGCCCTGTTGTTCGCAGTGTAATCAAGGTACAGAGTACTAGAATAGGGATGTAACCATCTACTTGAATCACTGCTATAGGAAATTCCTCCAATAATTAAGATGGAAATTAAAATGGGAGACTACACAAAAAGCAGTGCAAAACCCCTGGTGTTGCTTGCGATAGGCTTCCAGTGTTAAACTGGTGAAGTTGGCGGATTAAGACCCTGCCTGCCTTAAGATGCTTTGGCATCCCAGCTTTGGTTGCCAGAGTTTGGAAATTATATCTAGGAATTTTGATATAAACCAGATTTTTTCAGTCTGCACAAGGAGTTTGCTGCCTCAGTAATCTCAATCTGCAGCTATTTAGTTTTTCAGTTAGTCATAATGACGCAAAACAGTAACCATCGTGAGCTGCTGAGCTGCCTCTGGTCTGCTGGCACTGAATCTCATGTGTTCAGGCAGCAAACGGGTATCCAGCCCTGAAAAGGCAATAACCAGCTTGAACAGGCAGAAAAATCAGGACTCAAGTGATTAGGGCTAAACCCCAGTCCCATCTGGGTACTCTGCCAGAGTCAAGCTGCCATTGGGGAAAGTGAAGAAACATGCAGGCATATAGGAGACCTTCAAAGGTAACATGCTGCCCCACGGGGCGAGTGGAACAGACATCCTGGGGCTCCCCAATGGGGCACAGCCCCACTCTGGGCCAGGGAGACCCTTAGCAGGACTGGGGTGGCAGCTGGGGGCAGCTGAGCTCCAGTGGTCACTAGCACTGCAGTGACCTGAGGCCAGGCTAGGCTGGGTCTCTGGGGTGGCCTCAGCTGGGAAAGCGACCGAGTGCAGGTGTAGCTGTGGTGTTGCTCAGGCCAGTGTGAATGCCAGAGCTCTGAAGCAAGGTGGGGAGCCCTGATCAAGGCTCGTTCCTACTTTTGGGGTCACATTCCTGCGCCGTGTGGTGCCCAGCTGTGGCAGAGCCCTGGAGCAGGCTGCCCCAGCTGGCTCCAGGTGGCCTCAGCAGGAGTGGACCCAGCTGTGTTTGGCTTCAACGTGATGCTCACAACAGTATTCTTATTGGGTTAAAATAGATGATGTCACTCTTTTCCAATCAGCGGAGGATTGCTTTGGTTTTGTGTGATTGTTTTGTTTAAACCCGATTCCTTATGAGGACAAGGTTTAAGGCATTATGCTTGAGTGCCCGTGGTGTTTTTCCTCACGCTGACAACTTCTGACCTTCTCTCCAGTTTCTGCTTAAGCTCATGGGTATGGAGAGGTCTCAGTTGTGATCATAAGAGGGGAGTGGGGGGAGGCAGCCATAAAAAGAAGAGAAACTTTACACCTACTCCCTCTTCTGAGGGCTTCCACCTTTTGCTGCCTTAAGGGATCAGGCAGAATGCCCTGTTGGTGTCTGTGAGATCCTTCAGTATTTCCTTATCTTTTTTTTTCCTCTTTCTTTTATTTTTTTTAATCCAGAGGCCTCAGTGATTATCACATTATCACCTGCAGACAAATGTTGTTAGGGACTGGGCTTCTTAGCTTTGGTGTTTGTGGTGCTGCTTTTCCCCCCTCAAAATAGCCACGATATTGTACATAATTTTGCTGATTATTTCCTATTGCCTTTTCTTCCTCTCAGATTTATTGTAATTAGCAGCAAACATTGAGAAGTTCAAATGTGAGCTAAAGCCAATATGTGAAATAAATGTGACCAACTCTCTATGAAATATTGATGTTTTTAGGAATGGTTCATGACAGGCCAGAATTCAAGATTAATCTTATTTTTTATCTTTACTATTAGGAAAAGAGAATATTCCTGTTCTAGTTGCCTTTTAGATAAGTTTTCCTTTCCAAAGTAATACTATTTTAGACATAAAAGATAAGGAAATACTGCAAGTGGTTGTGCTGTCTATATGTTTGGTCAAGTTACTTTGCTTTGTTGCTGGGTTTATTTTGATTTTTTTTTTCACAACCTTAAGGCTATAGAATAGTGTGATGTGATATAGTGACCAAAAGCTCTTTATTAGGAAAACCCATTGAGGAGTCTCTGTTACACTTCTGCCCTCATTCATTTACATTCTCTTTGTTAAAATATCACAGTACTACTTCTGAAATTGAGACAGTTGCTTTGGCAGGTGGCTCTCCTTAAAATGTACTGTATGCCCAACATAAATTCACTGGGAGCAATTCATATGTCCTTGTCACTTTCTCTGGGACATATGTTTCCATGGGCTTTTAAAACAAAAAACTGAATTGACTGCTGTCAAAGAAGTTTAGATTTTTTCTATGCACATGGTCTGAGATTTCATGTTCTGCTTCTAAAGACTCTCTTATAAAGAATTCTATTTAAAAATTAAAATCTATCTGTGTTTTCTTTCAAGGGAGCAATTATGGCCATTTTGTGTGCTCTCCATGTGGCTTCTGAATATTGCTTGAACAATGTGGCTGACTCTCATGAAGCAATGGAGGAAAGCCTGTATGAGCTCCTGTGCCTGTTCAGCTATCAGGTGGCAGTCTCTGGGTGGAGGCAGGAGTATTTTGCACTGCCAAATCTATTTTGGGATTAAAAGCTCTGGTGCTTGTTTTCCATTGCTCATCTTTTGTCTTGATCCATCCACAATATTCAGTTTGAATAGAGATGAATTACACATCCTACCTTAAAAATATACACTTGTTTTAAACCACTAAGAGCACGAAGCTCTCAGGGTTGTCTAAGGTTGGTTTTACATAAAACGTGTGCAATCTCACACATTATATCATGACAGCTGGTGTGTGATAATGATGTTAAATAGGGACATTTTTTAAAAATAATGGTGTTTCCTCTTCCCTGCCCAGAACATTGACTGTTATGACATATATCTTAAGTGTGTCTTTATGAAGATGAAAGGAGGTAGGTGTTGGTACATCCCTCATGTCAGGAAATCTAAATGAAGTGAGGTAGAGAAATCAAAAAAACTTAGATGTGGAAATGTATTTTAATACATTTACAAGGTGCCTCTTAAGAAACAACTGAACTGTAGCCTGTAAGATTGCTACAAAAAACTGAAATAAGAAGAGTACTGCAGGAAATAGAGTTTATTAATTCAGTCATGCAGTTGCATATGTTTCCAAAATAGGAAGCATTTTTTAAAAAACACACAGGCGCAAGTTCCACTGAAATTTACATTTATGTTATACACCAGTCCATCAGGTTACTTTTAACTGGTGGGAAGATTTACAAACCTAGCATTCTGGAGTACTGTGTCCAGCTTTGGGGCCCTCAGTGTAAGGACACAGACTTTGAGTGCAGACAGGTACTATGAAGATGATCAGAGGACTGAAGCATCTCTCTTAGGAAGACAGGCTGAGAGAATTGGGTTTTTTCAGCCTGGAGAAGAAAAGGCTTCAGGGAGATCCTGTGGCAGCCTTCCAGTACTTAAAGAGGGCTTATAAGAAAAACAAGGTCATTTTTTTTTTAACAGAACCTGTTGTGATAGGAAAAGGGGGAATGGTTTTAAACTAAAAGAGGGTAGTTTAGACTAGATGTAAGGAAAATATTTTTTACACGGGTGGTGAGGCACTGGAATGGGTTGCCCGGAGAAGTTGTGAATGCCCCATCCCTGGATATGTGCAAGGCCAGGTTGGATGGAGCTTTGAGCAACCTGGTCTAGCAGAAAGTGCCTGCTCATTGCAGGGGGGTGGAACGAGATGACCTTCAAGGTCTCCTCCAACCTGTACCATTCTATGATTCAATGATTCAGTGGCTCAGTGAGTTGCTGTGATAGTGCATGTAAATGTAGAAATGCAAGATGATTTCTTGCACCTTGAGTATAGTGTGTTTTTTCTGTGCTTTGGTGGGACAGAAATGCAGCTTGCTTGTTCTCCCTTTCTTTAGTTTTGGGCCACTGGTACAGGCAGGGTAAGGAAAGGAACTCAGTTCTCAGTGCCCTGAAAGCACCTGCTGTTGTCGTGGCTCATGAAATTTATATTTGCACACTCACCTGCAGTGTTCTGGAAGGAAAAAATTGTGAACGTGATCTCACTCTTAGCATGTTCTGGTTTTCTGTGTGCAGCTCCAACAATTATTGGTGTAAAAAAAAGTGGTGGGAGGGAGAATCCACTGTGGCCCTGAATTGATCATGGAATCTTTCCTCCTGGTTTTTTGTTTTTTTTTTTTAACCCAATAAAAAAGCATTTCCTTCTTAAACTGCCACACTCTTTCCACTTCTCTTGCTGAATATATAATGTACCAAAGTGGTTTGCTAATGTGCTTTTGCTTGGAGAGGGCCTGACTCCTTGCCACTATTATTTATGAAATGGAGCCTTCCTAAACAAGGATTTTCATTGAAATCTGTGCATTAAGGAGGCAGAAGACTGGTTATTGCATATAATTTCCCTAAAGCTGAAAATAAAAATAGAAAATGAGCATTAGGGTCAACTTCTTGTTTCAGTCATTCTTTGCCATTGGTGGCTTTTTTTCCCTATGAAAGAGAAGATTTAGAGGGGAACAGAATGTGTTATTTTGTAGACATATATTTGTGTGGGGTTTCTTTTTTATTTCTCTTTTTGTCGGGGATTTCTTTTTTTCCTCTTACAGCCTATCTTATCTGCCTTACTTCAAGAGAAGACTTCTCATGCAGAGAATGTGGTTTACTGTGGTGTAAGTAGTGTGGAGGAGGACACAGTAAACTTGAAAAAGGCTTCAAGGGCTGCTAAATGAAAAGTTAGTGCAGTGTACTGTGAAAAACGCTTCTTGTTGCTCAGAGTCCCTCTCTTCAGCCATTGTTGTGGTGGAAAATTGGTGAACGCCACTGATTTGTTTGATTATTAAAATACTTACATTAGCTCACTTACAATTCTTCTTCATTTTTTTTCTCAGGGTGCTGGTAATTTAATTCTGTGTGAAGTAATTACAGGCCCAGGATATAAAATTATTTTTTAAATTTAGCTGCTGCTAGTGGTGCTCTGTACAGCTACCTGAGTCCCCAGGCTGATTTCTGCCTGTCTCATCTCTCCCCATGTCTGAAACTACTCTGTGTCAACTCATGAGTGATACCTTTGTCTTAGTGATAGCTTCCCTAATTTGATTAGCTCAGATGACAAACTGTTAGGATGCAAAATGTAATTGAAAGAGCCAGATTCTTACAACCCTACACTCCTGCAACAGACTTAACCAAATCAATTGGCCTGCCGCATGAGGGAAAAGAGACCCTGGCTCAGGGAGTTGGGATTGCAGGATAAGCTCAAAATAGCTGTGGCGTGTGAAATTTAAGGCTAGCGCAACAAAACAAGTTTCTGCTATGAAGCTCAGAGAAGGAATCCTATTGCTGGTGTTGATACAAATTAAAAGGGTTTGTAGGTCCTGTGAGGCTGTTGGAAAGGTGTTTGCAGGGTAGAAGCCGTTGTCAAGTGAGTAATAGCTCTTTTTTGAACAGGTTATGTTTCTGGATCTTCTTTGCAAAGTGACCTTTATAAAAAAGCAAATATAGGAATGGTGGTCTGGGCCTGTCGGTTTGGATGTCATGCAGCTTATGTCCTTTGGCTGACAAGTGACAAGTTTTATCCCCGTACAGTAGAAGGCCTGTGAGCCAGAAGGATGAGCCACAAAGTGTGCATGTGGAGATGGAAAACAGAAGAGGAGATGCTGGGTCTGTATTCCCCTTAGGATTTTCATCCTGCATTGCATTTTCAAGTGGTGCCTGTTTCTATGCTTTTTAGATTGGTCGATAACTATTTCCCCCTTTCCACAGCTGAAGCAGTGGCTAGCAGCGTGCTGCCTGTCAAGTAGACAGTGGTCTGTTTGGGATGTCTGGAAGCACTCTCTTAGCCGGGGCTTAGGAAGCTGAGGTCATTTGGAGCAAGCCCTTTCCACTTTGTGTCTCAAAGATGCTTGCCAGAGGCATGTCTTCGTGGAGTAGCCACTTAAGGTACACATCACTTAAACAGCAATCCTTCCTTCCCTTGTACCTAAGAGTAGGTCCAAACACTGCTTTTGTAGAGCTCCATGAAATTTTGCGGATTTGAGCGAAGTTACAGATACCTACTTCTTGGGGCTAGGGAGCAAAACAAGAGGGTGAGATAGCTGCTGCAGAGGAGTTTCTACTCAGATTTGCTTAGAGCAAGTGAATGGCTGTTGACCCCAATCTGAATTGGGAGACAGGGCACTGCTGTGTTTGTTCAGGGTCAACCTCTGAATGAAAAGGCTCTTCTCTCTCGCTGCCTTGAAGGCCATTAGTGAGACTGAAACTATTCACACAGAACTACTGATAAAGGGGAAGCCTTTCAGGGGCTCATCTTCTAACAAACACTGGAGGCTGATGCTTAAGAATGATACCTTTTATAGCCATGTATGTGAGCCTCTACTCCCAATGTGGAGCTGAGGAACCTCAGGCAGGGAGAAGTGAAGGTAGGTCAAAACAGATGTTTGGATTTTTACTGCAGCTGGCTTTAGATGGCAATTTCTTCTTTGGGTATTTACAACGTTGCAAATAATATTTGAAGAAATATTAGCTTTGTTAGGTACTGATGCTTTGTTGAGTATAATTTCTGCCACCTTGGTAAGTTTTTTCATATCCCAAAACTAAATTATGCATTTATTATTGTAGCATGGAAAATAAATTTTAAATATAACTAGCAGTTTCCTTGGCTGTGCTGTTCTTCACATCTGCACTTTGCAAGTGGCAGAAAAGCACAGGCTTTGGCCTTCTTCCTTTCTCATCTCAAGAAGGTGCTGAAATCTCTGCATTTTTGGGAAAGCATATTGAAGTATTTTTTCTGTGTACAATTGTTGCATACACTAAAAAATATTGTAGGCTGCCATAAACTTAGTCTGTATACATTTTTATTTTGTTTTGCCAGCCAGGTTCTCTGCTTCCTTTCTACAATTTAATCAAAGCCTATGCTAGGTCTGTGTTACTTGTGTCATGGTGGCAGGTTGGTTCATGCGAAACATTGTGGTATTTTTTGTGTAATTTGCATTTAAGTTCTTTCCACCTTTCCCAAAGCAGCTCTCTTTGCTTAAAAAAAAGCCCAACATAACAAAAAAAAAAAAAAAGGCAAAACAGAACAAGCAAAAACTCACCATTAATCCCCAAACCAAGTGCTAGCATCTCAACAGAGTGCTGTGCAAATTATGCTTGTCGTAAGGGGAGGCAAGGCAGTACAATGGACTCAGCTCACCTGCACTGCTCTCTCCACATCTTTAGGTACAGGAGCAGTTGGGCTGAGGAAAGAGAGAAGGTTAAAAGAAAACAAGTAAAGAGCTGTAGTATAACATGGCAATTTAAATGTAATTAGCTGATGTGGATGGTGCCAGAGCAGTGTAAAAGACTGTAAAATAGCTTTAAAAGCATTTCGTCTGTGAATACAAGGCTTTGTTGCCCAAGTTTTATAGTTTTATCTTTACTTTGGGAAGTCATCCTCTGTGAGACTTAACTCTGCTGATGGAATTTAACTGCATTTTATGTAATCTATACTATTTCCTTCACATGTGATTTCAAAGCCAGTTTTGTACCATTTACTTGCTTAGCTACACCATGTTGGCAAACCGCAGGAGAAGCTGAACGCTGATTCTCTTGGGGTTCTATGTAGGCATGTCAACTGAAGTTTGGAAAAGCTGCTTGTCTGGAGAAGAGTGTATGTTCAGTATTTAGCCAAATGCCAAGAAAAGTCTTTGAGTGACGTAATACCGCAGGGACTTATGTTGGGGGGTTTGGGGGGGTTTTTTTGGTGTGTTTTTCTTTTTTTTTTTTCTGATTTGATTTTTTTGTTGTTTTCAAATTTGAACTGCTGCTTTTTTTTGCCTACACTGAGTACTGCTTAAAAAAAAGCTAAGAGCTTTGCAGCTCTCAACTCTTAGAAGTTGCATATTCAGGCTAGAAAGATTTTAGATGGTTGCAGGTTTAATGGTGACACTGAAAATGCATTGCTTTTTTGCCTTCTCATTGTTAAACTATTACCCGTTCCAGTTGGCAAAGATTTCTGAAACTGAATAAATGCTTATTTCCAAAGCCGTGGAAATATATCCCTCCATGTTAAATATTTTGAAAATATATAGCCCAAACCAGAAAACCTGAAAATACTTATTTCATGTGATATTTCCGGTGTGGTTCAATCCTCTTAATGTATTTCCTGTAATGTTATTAGATGGTCCTGCTATTGTTTATATGTGCGTGAAATTGTGTGAAATTAAGATTCTGCAGGTTTTTATATGGTATTGGTTTATCACAATGTATCCTTAATACAATTTTAGTAGGTTTTTGTTCAGCCTGAGGGCTTAAGTCTGCCCCAAATACATTGCTCTTCTATTTTATTTTTTTGATCTTTCCTCTGTCTTATTTTTCTATTTTTATCTTCCATTGTTGTTTTAGAATATTCCTTATGTTGCTTGTCTGTTTGGAGTGTCTCTTTCACCATAAAGACAATTGCAGACAATACTTTGATATCAAGACCTACTAATAATTGAATGAAACTTTGGCAAGTCAGCTTCTTGGCCTCCCCTTCACTTCTTAAACTGCCCCTGTGTCCCACTGCTCTCTGGGTTGTGGTTCCTATGATGTCCATGGTGCTTCTTCCTTCAGTTTGGAGCGGCATGAACCTTGCGTGGAAGGGGTCGGGGAATTGTGCTTGATGCAGGGCACTCGGAACCGACTTTCCTCTGCCTTCCCTGGGAGCCGGAGCTGCCCGGTGCTGGTGCTCCGTGCCTCAGAGCAAGGGCAGGGTGCCGCCTGGGAGGAGGAATGCCATCATGCGTGTACTTTGAAATGTGCTGCAAAGAAAGCTGTGCAGGGCTGTAGCCTCTCGGTTTCAAGTCCACAATGTGGCTGTTCCGAGTGTAACTTAGTGCAGGAAAGCTGGAAGGGAGCTGGGAGATGCTGGACTGTACTGGGGGAGGAGGTGTCTCTGCTTGCACAATTCCTTCTGTAATGCTAGACCTCCCTCTTGCCAAATGCAGGAATCTGCATGGTGCTGCTCGGCTCCAGAACGTGATGGGAGGAAGGGATTCACTGGTTTCGCTGCTTTCAGAGCATGGAAGAATTGAGAGTAAGGCAGTCTAACAGAAAGACTAGTTACTCTTACCAGCCTTTTTACCATACGTATTCTATGAAGGGCCAGCCTCAGAAATATTTTCCCATGTCATTGTCACCTCCTTATTTATTTATTTTTCTTTATTGATAGTACTTCTGAAAAGCCTCAGCTTGTGCAAAAGGGAATATATAGTGTGACAGAACTACCAAAAAGAAGAGGAATAACTTTCTCCACCTCCCTGCATCACTGTTTTTGAAGTGGTAATAGCAGCTTTTCCTGGAACATAAAGAGGAAGAGCTGGCAGGGACATGAGGCTCTGTCAGAAGCCTGGCAGGAATTAAGCAAGCTTCCTTAGTTGTTCTTGTATTTTTGTGTTCTCTTCAAGTGTGCTTTCCATGGACCCAGCAAAAATACTGCACCAATCTCACTGGGCATTAGTTATTGGTAAAGTAATTTGGGAACATCTTCAAAAGGGAAAAGATGTTATTTTAATACATTATTTATTTATGCCATTGTAGTTACCTTTGAAAGAAAAGTTGTTGTGGTTTCACAACTTTTGAATAGGTTTTATTTCTGTAGGAATACCCTTGTGGGAAGTTTAGCAAATGGTCAGAGGATTGCAGAAGTGTTTTAAAATACAGTCCACAGACATTGCTCCTCTCTCCCCAAAACTGTTTCAAGCTGTACATTGGCCTTTGGGTGCAGTTCTCTGGCTTAACAGCTGATACAATAAAGTAGGCTGAAAAAATCCTTAAACATATAGGGTCCAGATGCATTTTTGCCAGGTTGAGTTGTTTAGTACAGTGTGGCTCTTGCCACGTAGCGTCTTGAAAGACACTGAGTAAGTTGAGTAATTGACTTAACATTCATGGATGTTGGATGACCCTCCCTTGAGGGGCAAATAAGTTTTCACAATTGACCTTTGGATAATCTGATGGCCTTGTCTTAAGGGAAAAAGCCAAAATACATGGTCAGGTGGAATTGGTCTTGACACGTCATTTAAACTTTGGTGGTGAAAATTCATTAAACACCAATCTGTTATATTTTTGGCTTTCTGAATAATCCATCTGTTCACTTATGTTGAACTGTATCTACTTAAGATCTGACCAAAATCTGATTTTGGTTTCTTTGCTGTAATCTCTTGTGATGTAAGAGCACTCTCAGGTGGCTTTTAGACCTCACACACTTGCAAGGTGAAAAGTGGATTGGATTGCCCTGTCCAGTTTTTCTTGCACAGTCCAAGGATTAGTGGATCTTTCAGAGTTTGGTGAAGCCAGGCCAGTTGGACGAGGCAATCAGGTTAACGCTTGGGGCATTTTGGATACATGGACATGAGGAAATTTAGTATCTGGGTTACAGTAGCCTCTGGCTGTAATATTTAGTTGATGCTACTGTAAGAAAAATACTCCTTTTCTAATTTTTCTTTTTAAATTCCCCCTGTGATGGAAAATCTGTCCTGAGCTGATTTTAGCAATACACGGAGGTAAAGATTCATAGTGGTTTGCAGTTATCACTGTGCCGCAGAGTGATAAGGTTTCCTTCAAGCATCTGTAATGGAAATATTGATGTTTTTCCGTTCCTGTAGGTAGAGTTCATGCGCAAAATGAATGTTGAGCTTTTATATGTGCATAGTAATCCCTGCCTCCCAGGAATGTATACCAATGCCTATAATGTTGCACAAGTTGATGCTTTAGATGGGCTTGTGATGTAAAGTGCCACTTTGTTATATATTGCCTAATATATCACACATGGATTACATAAATTTCAAAGACTGTAATGTTATACTCCTATTTTAAGGTTAGTAGAGTACTTGAAACAAGAGGCAGCAAAATCTTCCGAGCCCAGTATGCTGCCTCTTGTATCAAGATGGTGTTCGATTGCTAAATGTGTTTTTCCTCAGACAGGGAGTGCATCTGCAGATTCTGCAAGGCCCATTTGTTTCAGCCTGAGCACAGTCCTCTGTTGACACTTCCTGTGAAATACCATAGCCTGGTTTACCTTCTGTGCTGCTGAGTTCTTGTGGCTTTATCTTCTTCGTTTATTCATTATTAAACACATGCTTTCTGCTTGACAAGTGCTATAAAATCCCTTTCACTGTGGCTGAACCCAAGAACCTCTGCTGAGACTCTAGAAGGGTTATCAGTTTGTTTTTTTTTTTAATGCAAATATATGCATTCTTACTTTCTGCTGAAGTGCTCTTCAGACCAGACTCTTCAACAGGGTGGTAGGTACTCCCTGTCCTTTTCTTTAGGCCATGAAGTCATGGAAAGATAAATGCTAGATTTTTCTGGATTCTTACTGGAAACAGAAATGAGAACATCTCATGTGTTGGAAAAAGGTTTCTAGAGGTCTGATAGCATATTAGCTCCACATGAAAATTAATATTCATACTGTGTAGTTTGTGTGTTATTACATTTTTCTGTCCTTATGTAGCTGGTATGCAGCCCCCATTAAGAACACAGAGCATAAAACTGAAAAATGTGCTCTTCTAACATGGGCCACAAGAATTCTAGATTTCTGAAGCTGTTTTTTAAATCAGCTGACTGTAGACATGCAGTGTTGAAGTTTTTTAGGTTATTTGAAGTTTATGATTTTATGAGAGCCAGACAAATCAGGCTTTGGTCTTCCTTCCTAAGCTGTATCTTACATAAGCACTGTTTTGTCTTTCAATTCTGATTAGGCATGTTCTGACTTGTTTTTATTACATTATGTTTTATGTGTCCTTTCTTAGATGAGCATTCCAGTATTTGGGAGCTATAAACATACCTGATACTAATCTAGGACACTAGGTTTTCCTCCAAAGGGAGAACAACAGAGTTAACCTCTTGATCTTGGTTTGATAAGAAGGTATCTTTCCAAATGTAGGCCCTTTGGTTCTGATTCTTCTCAGAAAGTATAGCCATGGCAGATTTTTTAGCTCAGTTTTCACCGTTGTGTATGTAATTCTTTGCTTTGAAAATAATCACTTTGGGACTGTAAGATTCCTTTTCTGTCTGATTCACCTCTTGAGTCAAGAGAGCTAGCCTCAGGATTTCTCCTGCAGTTGGGTGTAATGCCAGCAGTGGCCTGGGACAACAGTTTTGCCATTCAAGATAACCAGCAGTGGAAGAGCTGACTCCTTCCCTAGAAAAGAACAAAGAAGCAGATGGGAGACTGTCTGAAGGGTATTTGAAAGCAAGGCCAGGGAGAGTGAGATCAAGGCCAGAGGAATTACTCAGACTGCTGAGTGAACCTTCTTTTTGCTCTCTGTACTTGACAAACCACAGCTGTGAACCTTGTCCCTGTTCCTACAGCAGAAGACCTGTAAGCAAAGGCACAAGTTTTTTTTCTCGGAGCACAGGCCAATTAGGGTTTATCTAATTGGATGAAGAGAAGCTGAGAAGAAAGCAAAGGAGGCTTTGGGGAATGCAGTCTACACGCTGTGTGTTTCTTAAGACCATTATTAGTAAAGAAGTCTCAGAAATTGAACCTTCCCACACCTCAGACTTGTGGGTTTTATGTAGTCTCAACTGTGATCATCTTAGTCCCACAGCTTCACTCTTGCTTGGCCAAGGGGCAGCTGTATCTTTGCTCCAAGCCCTACAGCTGCTGAAATAGCTGTCAGGTAGCCACGAGCATCGCAGGTGGTGTGCAAGGCTCCTCAAAATGCTGGCTACTAGAAACCAGTTCCTCCTGACTCGTAGGCTCTTGGTCTCCTACTTAGTGTTGAAATGGTAGGACAGTTCCCTCTGGGTCATAGCATCTCGTCAGAGGAGAGGTGCTGGATTCCAGGATCAGTGTGCTGCTGATGGTCATGGCCCTTGATAGCCCTGGAGTCAGTACAGGTTTGGTTTAGCTCCAGACATACCACTACCTCTTTTTGCTAAGGAGTGCTGGTGCGGTGCCAAAAGTGTGGTTATCAGGTGAACGCTCTTCTTTTCAGTAACACTGGATCTGCTGAAGTGCTTAAATTTCCAAGGCATAGGGTCAGACTTTCTTTTTAGAGCCACAAAAAGTGTGGAAGTTATGGAAGCACTAATTGGAACCAAGTGTGTTATCTGCCAGGAATGAGTAATTGGATAAATTTGTATCCTTACCTCCTCCGTGTGGTCATGTGTTTACAAAAATGCCATGGTGTTTGTTTTAGGTGGATTTAACACCATTCCTTTAAAATCTCAGGCAGATGTGCAGAGTTCTTTCAGCACTCGCTGTTCAGAGGCTTGAGTGTGCCTTACTGGGTATTTGTTTGAGTGTTTTTTCCACACCCAAATTTGCAGATGCTGGAAACATTTTTGTTGTGAATATTAATGTTTGTCTTCTGTGAATACTTATGGGGCAAAGCCCAACTATCATTTCTGTGGGTGCTTTTTCAGTAAACTTTGTTTCTCAAACATTTTTGGAAGGAGTGAACACTTGTGTGAAAACATTAACCTGCAGCTGCTGGTGCTTGCCGAGAACAGTGTGTGGTTGCTAAAAACTGCTTTGCCAAGATATCCACTGCTTTTGTTCTTTCTGCCTTTTCTCATTTTTGTGAGAATGACTGTGAACAAATAAAAACTTGAAAATAATCTCCTTCCCCCTCCCTTTTTTTTTTTTTTGTTTTTTTTTGGCCCTTCTGGTATCTGCCAAGATAATATTATATCAGAGTACACAAGGATGGAATTAACTTCCAATTGCACTGCATTTTAGCTGCTGTGTTTATTGGTGAAGAGTTAGAAAGTTGGGACCTGGCAGCTTCTAGTGACAGAAAGCCAGAAGGAGAATCGGTTACCTCAAGTCCTGTTGACAGTCTTGTCTACTGCCACGCTTATTTCTTTAGATTTACTGGTAATAAAAATCTGAATAGCAGCTCGAAGCAGTATATCGATAACTGAGTGAATGTTAAGTAGGATTATTTAATAGCATTAAATACTGAGGTGCAGATGTATGAAAACCTCTAGGCAGCAGCATCCAGTAATCAAATGGAGCTGTCACCTATTACAGCCATCACATAAATCATCTTACACCCATTCATGCTGAATCTGTACCTTGGGTCTTTGCCCCACGTCCCCAGACCAAGACAAATCAAATCAATGTTGTTTGTTTTTTCCCACCAAATTAAAAAGGTGATTATTTGCATGGAGTGAGGGGAATGGTTTAATGACAGGAGAATAAGGTCTTGAATCCTGAACTTAAAAATGTCAGGTTTCAGTGGCTGTCTGTTTTCATAAGAAGGCAGGCCCTTTTGGAAAGGTGCCCTTTTGGAAAGGTTCCCCTTTGCACCTGGGAAAAACACACATAGAGCAAAAATAGAGTTTGAATTTGGTTTAACAAACCAAAGCTTTTTTTAAAATTTAGTTTTCTTACAACATCTTCTCTGTCTGCTTATTATCTAAGTTACTGCAGTGTAGTTTTGATGCTTTCCAGTTCGTGCTTTCCAGTGAATTCCATGTGACAAGCTCTCCTGGACAGGTATTTTCTTTGCACGGCAAGTTAGTGTCCTTGAACACTAATAAGATGTATTATTCGAGGAACTTTTAGGCAGACATAGCCACTGACTCAGACAAATAAATAACAATCTGTAGATGAAAATTTCTCTTACACTAATATAGGCTACCCTTCTGCTTTCAAACTGCTTTATTTTTTATGAGATAGATGTATTTTGCTTGCACATTATAGCGGACTATTGCAATATATTATCAAAGGGAAAACCTACTAGAAGAGAATTGTCTCAGAGTCTCTGACTATAGATAATATCTCCTGTAACTGAGATGTAGAGCTCTTCTCTGAAGGAAAAGCCTATGCAGGCAGATTTATTGTAAATAGGGAAAAACATATAATGAGGCGGAAAACGTATTTAGCAGATTAATAAGTACATGGTGTGCAAGGGTATGAGAAAATATTTACAGTATTACAGGTCTGCTGGTTTTTCAAATGATCTTGAAAATATGCAAGTGCGGCTGTTCTTGTTAACGTGAAAGGATGCTGCTTAGGAAAATGTGGGTCTGGTAGGGGGTGGGTCAGATAGCTGCAATTAAAAATTTTGAAAATACTGACTTGTGACATTAGTATCTGGTTTGATGGAGCTGTGTACAGATCTGAGATAGGCTTTAGGAAGGTGTGTTAGGATTTGAGAACCATCCCTAAATATTTATCTAGTTTTGATTCATGAGCCTGAAAAACAGATATCTTTGCTAAGAAACTATCTTGAAAACAATGTTGCAGCTTTTAAAGAAGAGCTATTGCTCTTTAATAGTTAAATAGGATATGAGCTATATAAATTGCCAGAGAAACTAGAGGCTTTAAAACTTCTTAGGCCCAGTTTGATTTTGGAATTTATTTCTGTAACGCAAGAGATCTAGGATAGAGACTACCTTTCTGTGTAGTTCAGTAGAAAGAAGAGACACTATTTACATGGTCAGGATGGCCTTTACTGTGGAGTAAGAATGCTGAATGACCATGTCAAATGACAACAATGAAAGACCACGCTGAGTGTTCTTGAAGTGATTAATTTCATTGCACTTCTCAGTTGTCTGTGTGTGTAGTGAATAAACTGACTGACCTTGATTCTTCTCGGTCGTGTATGAAAAGATTGCCTAGTTAGGACTTGCCAGATGTTAGGATCAAATTTTGACTCACTCTGGAAACTTCCTGCATACAGAGGGATATATGGTATAATCCTTTCTCTAGAAGTAAAATAGTTTCCATTTAGAAGGTCATTAGTGTTTAAAATGTATTTGAAAGATTTTTCTAGTAACTTTAAGAAGTCATGTACTATCAGAATTTTACTGCTAAGCTAAGTTAAACCAAATTCCCTGGGCTCTGTGGTAGTTGTATTTTTTTAGTGAAAGAAATGCTTCACTTGGTTTGTTTTCCTTTGTAGAGAAGTCCACTAATCCCTTGAAAACTTGATACCACAGTTGTTAAGTTTCCTTCTCTGAAGAACTGTTCCTTTTCTGCTTTTCATTTTCCGAGTGCTCTGTCCCTTTAAGCAAGGCATTATGCTCAGGTTTTTGTTCCCTTTGTGAAAGCATCTCTCCTTTGATAAAGCATTTTATGGAAATGTGGATAGTTGTATGATTGCTAAGGAGACCCCTAATATTTTTGGCACACTTGGCTTTTGCAGCTTTTCTCTTTCCTGTGTTTAAAAAGAATACCTGCCACAGCTGATTTCTTTGTAATGCCCCACCCTGAATAGAAAGAGCAGCAACAACCTATGGATGTTTTGAAGGAATGAACCCATAGTAATAACTTTAAACCTTCTCTCTGCCCTGGAATTTCCTTTATCATTTATCGTGCTAGCCGCAGGTGAGACACCAAGCACTTTGTGGTGGGTTTTCATGTTTCACTGGAGAAGAGGAGATGAAAAGGCTTTCCAGGTAGAGATCAACTGCCCATTACCGTGGTCTGCTGTGTTTTCCTGAGTGAGCTGCTGTGATGGGTGGAGTGACAGCCAGTGAGTAAGCTGAGCAGACTCGGGCTGCTGCAGGGCAGTTATACCTGTTAGTGCAGACAGAAGCCAGGTATCAAATCAAAGTGTGGCGTAATAGCTTGTTAGCTATAGCTAGCGGGCTTTCTGGTGCCAAGAAGGAAAAAGCAGATGGAAACGCTCAAATGCACTTCCTCCCTCCCCTTTCCTGTCTCTTGGATCTTTTATTTCAGTCAGTAATGGAAATCTGTGCTCTGAGTTTTGAATGAAGGGCTTACACTGTGCTAGTGTTAAGTACTTAATGAGCCTCATTTCTCAAAGATCTTGCAGTGTGCCTCAGTTAACCCAGCTGCTTTTTTTAGGAGTACTTGTTTTGGCAGAGGCTTTTCTATGTGTATGAAGAATGCACAAATAAACCGTTGTGCAATTTGCAATTAAAAATGAGGTTATAGGGGATGGAAGGTTTTTAAACTACGAGATCAGAGGCTGCAGAGCCAAGGAAAACAATTGCCCAGCATTAAACTGTAAACCCCAGTCTCAACAAGATCTATGTGTCTGCCTTGCCTGCTGAAGAAAACAGAAATGCGAGTCCATGCTGGGGAAGTCCTGCTGTGCTTGTGAGGATCAGGCCCTGGCAAAGGGAGAAGTAACCTGAAGAGGCCAGGAACTCATTTGTGGCTTTCTTTTCTTTTCCCTCTCCAAGGAATAATTGCAGTATGGCAAAATTCTGCAGAACATGTGCAGTGATAGTGGTTGGGATTATTGAGGTTAAAATGAGTGACACTAGCAATTTGGGAAGTGTGTACTTTCAGATAGAGCTCATCCACAGCTGTGGAGTTGTTTCAATTCATAGACATCAGTGATTAGCCATAAGAGTAGCTGTGCTGAGGTTTATCTTTATGCTAAACTCAGATTTCTGCATTGATTATGTTAGATTTAAGGAGGAGTAGTTTGGTCTGATGTAATTTTTTTTAGGATGGAAAGGGAAGAACGGCTGTTGCCTGGGTAATTGCATCACATCAGCAGTTTCAGTGACAGCCTGGTATTGGCTAAAATTCCAATTATAAGTGTACTTTTAAAGATGGACCTGTGTTTTTCTTCTTCCTTTTGTTATAGGGGACTTGAACAGTTGTCTCCTAGATGTGTTGCTTTAAAAATCCTTTACCTTTTAGAAGTACCCTCTACATCAAAGCAGGCATAGCTAAAGAGGTTAAAAATGTTGGCTGGGGTTACACAAACAATTGCCTGAATTGCTGGAGTTCCAATATCTGACATATTTGTTACAGCTGGTGTTTGCCTGCATGCCTGCTCTTAAGCTGTGACAAGTCCTGGGTAACCCCCCTGGTCTTCTGTGATGGTTAACTTGTCATGCATGCTGCCAAGCTGCTGAGATGTGATACCAACTGAGGAGCAAGCCTGGGACCCACGTTCTTCAGGTGGTGTTTTAACCTTAAATCTCCATCTTAAATGAGACCACAGCTCAGTTTATTCCAGATCTCCTGGACAAGACAGAATCTGCTGCACATCTACCTGGCTAAAGGCAAACAGTTCATTATTTGAGCTAGTTAAGTAATTGAAGAACCACTTTGGAACAGGGGCGTGAACCCCCCTCTGTGACTAGAGAAGGACCAAAGGGGTCACCTAGGCTTCAGCTTAAGGCTAAATGCTTAAGTCTTTTAGATGGATCACACTACACAAAATTATTTTTCACTTTGCTTTCATGTTTGTGGAATGAAGAACGGCTTGGCACTGCCTTGGGTAATAACCATCCTTTTTCCTGAATGGTGTATCCTGCTGGCATTCAGGGTGTTTTTACTGTGATGGGTTTCCACAAGTGTGTGGTACTTGATCATGCTGTTGATCTCTCCATCTGTACTGCTGTGGCGTGCTGTAATAGTAGCTTCTGCTTGTCTTCTGAAGCCTGTAATGGTTTATGGGGTTGCCTGCTGTGGGCTCTGGCAGTGTATTTGGCCGATGTTTTGTGGCATCTGCTAGGCACCTTTTCTACCTTGTGATCTTTAAAGTGTCCAGTGCTGCTGTTCCTCTCTCAGGAAGAGAAGCTGTTGGGAGAAATGTTCAGAGGTGTTGTAGAGCAACCCTGAGTGACTGTGGATTTGGTCAAGAGCAGGTTGCAGAAGTTACAGGTCTCTTGAATTGCAAGGCTTTCCTTGACCATCTGGAATGGAGACCTTTGATACTATCCTCCTGCAGTAAATTCGGGAAATGCAACAAGTACTTTAGCAGTCCCCTTCCTGTGGCCAGCATGGGTGCCTCTTCTGTGGTCCAGGCATGACTAGAGTACCACCACGTACTGGAGGAAGGAGGTGTGCTTTTTTCCTTTTGAAATAAATGACTCTCATCAGCTGTCTCCCAATGGCTTTGCTCTAACCATGATACCAGAAATTTTCCCTTTGTTTCTGGAAACAGTTCTTCCAAAGGCCAAAGATTAGAATTACTTTAAATTAAATCAATTAATTTAAAAGACCAGAGGCAAATGCTCTTAAATCAAAGATGTATAGAACAAAGTGTTGTCTAATCACCAAAACCCAGCTGAACTAGGTAGCAATCAGGGAGTGTATCACAGGAGCAGTGAAGACGGTTCAGGAAATAACATAAACTTGTCTTCCTCTCCTCACACAGGAATTTCTTGTTACTATGTTGGTAACAGGCCTCTCAAAAAACAGCCTCTGAACTGGTGACTTGCTTTGCTCTGATTTAATATTATCTTGGCAGTTTTTGAAAGTCCAGCTTTATTATACTAGCCATGGGATCCTATTTTACATTCACAGAATGTTTGCTTAAACACAATATCCTGGGAAGGGTAATAATCCATGGTAAATATGATATAGCCACTGAATGCCTTGTTTTGTGGAGCTCCTAGTCTTTCTCCCTTCCCCCAAGAACTTCTAATTATTTTTCTAGTTGATGCAGTTCTCTGTAAACATGTAGATTTATTTCTGTCTTCCTTCCCTTCTTTCCTACTGCTGTTTGCTGCACTGTGATGTTTGGTCTTAAATGCTGAAAGTTTTTGAGGGTGGGGCAATGTCTGTATTCAAGAAGGACAGTGGACTCTCACTTCTAAAACGGTTTGTAGGTGCTGCTTGAGTGGAGATAATGAAATGTGAACTGCTTGTGGTGCTGTTTGGCTTGTGATATAAAAAAAGAGACAAGTTTAATGACTAGCTATTAAAATGGCCAAAGCTACTCTTGGAAAAACTCAAGATGTCTGGAATCCAAAGCATTTTTCCTTGTATGAACTTTCCTGGCTGATGTCATCAACAACAAAAAATGTTCCTTGAGTTTTCCTGTTGCCTAAGGTGGCTGGTAGGTGTGACACTAACAACGACAGCATCACACTCTTCTGGTGAATGGAGCCAACTGTGGATGTTTCAGATGATCAGCGTGTCTGGATAACTCATTGTCTCTGCTAAGCCAAGTGAGCCAGGCTGTTATGAATGTGCACGTTGCCAAGGATGTTTAAGCTGCTCACAGTGATGGGGAAGAAATGGAGAGAGTGTGTTGGTCCAGGGTCCTGCATACAGGGTGTGATGGGCATCTCGGCAAAGATACTTCTTTCTGTGACTGAACGTGATCTACCAGGGTGCCGCACAGAGAGGCCATTTTTGTAGCTATTGATTGTCTTTTGCAATAGGTATTTGTTCATAAGGAAGTACTAATAAGCAGCTGTGCAAAAGTTATATGTTATATATATGTCCCAGTCACAGAAAAAAAATTAACACTATATTAATAGGCTCCTAAGACTTTCTGTTTGCTTTTCCTTTGCATCCAAGTGCCAGATGTCATTTTCTTTCTCAGCAGTTTTGCTTATGTCTCAAATATGACATCTCAGCAAATGATGTTCCAGTACCTCATCCCACTTTCTAGAGGATTTGGATTAGAATTACCAGATATTGAAAAACCCCAAAATCCTTCAAAAACCTGTGAGCCCTCTAAACTCTTGCTGAAAAAAGAGCATGCAGTGATTTGCATGCAGGATTCTTTACTACTTTTTCCTGGCCTCTGCCTTAACAGGGGACCAGTGGAGAAGCTGTTGCTTGTTTGCCTTCCTTTGTTTTGGAGAATGACTTTCTGAGGGTAGATTTGGAATGACCTCTACGTTCCTTCTCTTGAAGCGTCCTAGGGTGATTTGATCTTTAGATGCCATTTTAACTGTGAGAAAAAAGCATTTGTTGTCTTTCTCAGTATTTCTTGTCTGTCTTGCATTGTCTTTAAGAGGTGCAAGCTGCAAGTCGTGCTTGATGCAGTTTGGTAGAAATGGTTGTCGGTTCCGAACTGAAATAATAGCAAACTTTCTTTCATCCTGTGAGTGTAACCATACCTGAGGAATGCACTCCATAGGAATGATTTCTGAGGTATGTCGCCTCAGTGTGACTGCAGGTGTACCTGCCTCTTTGTGGTTATGGCAGGACAAGAGACAGTGGCTTTTATTTTCATTGCTTTGATTCTGTGGGTGATGTGGCAGGTAAAAATGAAAGCGGGAAACTTGCTCCTTCTGTCCTTGACTGCTGCTGCTGTGTGGCTCCTGTCTCCTGCCCTTGCTCTGCAGTGATGATCTCTGAAGGGACATGCTGGAGCTGCAGAGCACCAAAATGCTGCCAGATGAGTTGCAGCACAGAAGCAGAACTGGAGGGAGTGCTGTCACACACCAGCACTGCAGATTAATGTGGGGCAAGAGGCCAACCTGGCAGGCGTGGGGGAAACAGAAGTGTTGCTCATCACAGTGAACTGGGACAACAACCTGGGGGTTGCTGGAAATTCCACCACAAACACTGAGTGTCCAGCGGCTCCATTACAGCTAGGCCTAATGTGGCCTGATCGAGTTGTGATTTATTGGCACAGGAGTGGAAATGAAAACATGGATTGAGGCTGTCACACAATACTAAGTTTAAAAAAAAAGCCAAACCAACCAAATAAGAGAGAATGTATGCAGTGGTGGTAGGCCTCATGTCTGTTCTAGTGCCCGGTACTGTGCAGTTCCACTAACATTACTGGCCATGTCCTGTTTTCTGTGATGGAAAAGTTCATCTTTTAAAGCTGTATACAAAGGCACTGTTTTTAAACCTGACTTAAAAAGGTAGCATGTGTCTCCCATTTTGTGTTAAATGTGGAATATCTCGAAGGAGGAAAATTGTCAGGAAGAGAGTGCATCTGTGTCCTCAAAAAGATGTATTTAGGAATGAATGAATGAATGATGAACAAGTGGTTTAATGTCCTATGTTCCATTAATTTATCAATATTCACTCCACAGGAAGACCGTAAAGTGTTTTCTTGTTTGTCACTTCACCTTGCTGAATGCTCGCTAAGTCCTGCTTTTTCAAATTAATGACGTATTATTTTTGAGAGATAAACACATTAAATCTACTCTGTACCCTAGTGGAGCGAACAGGATCACTTTTCCTGTTAAAGTGTTTCCTGTAGAAAACAGAGCCACTGATTAGGCAGATAAATTAACTAGGTGTGGCAACATGTGTGGATAGAATTTTGATAACAATTCCACATAGTTCTTGCTGCTTTAATTTTTTTTTGAGTCTAAGGGTAGACTTTTCTGGTAAAGTAAAGGGCATTCTGCAGCTAACCTGTCCTGACCTTTTGAAAATCCAGCTTGTTTCGTGGCTGCATTTATAAGCATACCTTCAAATAACACCTCTGAAAACCAACTTTATAGCCAGTAACTCATAGAAAATTAGAGAAGAAATTCCATTAATTCACATTCTTTTGGTGAGGATCAACAAAATGAAAGATTCTGTAAGGAAACAGAATTTTCTGAATTATTTTTACTGTGGAGCACTGCATGGAAGTAGCGTGAAAGGTTGCTTGTAGTGATGATTTTGTAGCCAACACACTGGAATCAAATCTTGCAAATCAACGCTTCTTATTGCCATTGATTTGTTTATTGTTAATTCTGAGATATTTTAGAAAACGTGTACATATTTCTGACAATGTTTATATGACTGGGATAATTAAAAACCAGGTAAGAAAATGAATGTGCTTGTGATAGAAGGCTAGAGCAGGATGGGTAAGTGAAGCCACTCAGTTTTGGTCAGTGAGCTGCCTCCTGTTATCAGTGTATAGATTCAGGGGCTTCTCCAGACAGTAATTAAGAGAATCTAGGTTAAGCTCTTCCTCTGAATCTCAGTGGAGACTGCTGTATCTTTCTGTTGATTGTTATTTAGCTCTGAATTCAAATAATTAGTTACTTGTCTGCACCTAGTAAGCAGTATGAATGTCCTCTGCTGCCATGCTCCTCAGGAGCAGGATTTGGAAGGGGTGAGGTTGGTTGGGAGGGAATAACTAAAGGGAGTACTACAAAAGTTCAGGATTTCAGTATATACTAAGTGAGAAGGGGAAAAAAAAAATCTTACACTGCCAAGTGCAGGGACTTTAAACTTCCCTTGGAAAGTTTTGCCTTGAAAGTTCATTAGTTTTATTGCTCCAGTTTTGGCATGAACCCAGACACAGCTGTATAATGTCTGCATGGACAATGAAGACTCCATTTATAATTGTTCAGATAAAAACCTATCAGCGGGATTTGTATGTGCTGTAGATGTACGTGTAGTTCTCTATCTCTGAAACTACTCATTGGTTCTCTGTTAACCTGCCCATCAAGTCCTCCTAGAAATTCTTTTGCATGTCATTCCATGTTGCTTCCAGAAGTTATCGTTCTAAATTTGCGCTACAGCATATGTCCCCTATAGAAAATACTGTGAGGGGATATGTGCTTGATTTTGGCACCGGCTGCACTATCAGTTGACAATGGTGACTTGTCAGTATATTGCTGGATGACCACATCAGGCAGGAATGCCACTGCAGGGGTGGGGGAAGGATGTTCACTAGCCAGCAGTTGCAGAAGTACGGGGATTTCAGAACTGCAGAGAGCAGGACTAGGCCAAATGTCCCCTTTGCATGTTTCCTGTATCAAGAATTGAAGTAGTAGCTTCCAAATATTGTAGCGCGTATGACATTTCTTGCCAGTGTAATAAATACTGTTTATCCCCCTCCTTTTTTCTCCTTATTTTTTTTACTTTTTTTTAGTGATAAAAAATGCAAATTGCATTGACTAGCTCAGTGGATGTATAATGAAAAAAAAGATTAGCTAGATAGATCCTTGTTTAGTATTCATAGTATGGTGTTTTCTAGGAAATAAGATGAAGCTGTTGAAGCATCCAAAGAGGCACTTTTTTTTTACCTTGAGACTTATGATTACATTTAATTATGTATTTTTATCCTTACAGCTAAGCATGTCATGCGTCTTCAGCCTCACAGTGTATCACATGAAAGATGAGTTATTATTTCATGGCTGATGAAATCAGCAGAAGCGGATTCTCTTTGGCTGTAGAGAACTGGTAGTGCTCCCTGCTTTGTGTAGGCAAGGAAGCTGACTTGATGATGACCCATCAAGCAGTGTCGTGATAAGGTGATGCATATCCCAAAATCTGAAGTTTGCAGCTGGACTCTGTGACTCAGGGAGTTTGCTGCAGGCTTCCTCTACTTTCCCAGGCTTTGCCCAGGAAAGCATCATACTGAGTTGCCACAGTGGACATGGTGGGGAAACAGGCAGCTGAAATGTTTGTTTTTCTTTAGGTGTGGTAGCTGTTGTTTACATCTGATAAAGGCTCTCTGTAACTGAAGGGTTTGCAGCTTGCTGAACCATGATGTTTTGAGGTATTTTTCTTTCCACGTTTAGTTATAGGTAGGTGTTGAAACAGTGCATACTTCCAGAGTAGAAAATTTAATAGAGATGGGGAAAACATAATAAAACTGAGCAACAACAACAAAATGCTTTTAGAAGATGGAGGAGGTTCTCTGTAATGTCTGGGAGATAGCAGCAGGTTGTTTCCTTTTAGGCATGGTTGAAAATAGGAAGGATGATTGCAGTTATCCAAAAGAATGGTATGTTGACAGACACTCGGAAATCCTCTCACTGTGTTCCAGAGAGAGACAGGAGGGCAACCGGGTGCGCAATGTATAGGAACAGGCAAAACAAAGTTTTGCAGGAGAGCACATTGTGTGGTTTATGCCCACAAGTGTTTTATCTGCACAGGGAGAAGCAGCACAGTGCTTGTTTAAATATTATTTTTACCATTGAAATGTGCATTTATCTGAGTTGGCTAAAGGTTGGATGATGCTCTCTGGAAGGAATATGATGCAGTTGGAACTGTTTCCTAAGGCTTTGCCTTTTCTAGTTCATAAGAATATCTGTTTAACTAGCCACCTTCCCGGCAGACCTTGTGTGCCGTATCTCTTGCTTTTAATAGCATTTTTCTCAGTTTACTGCAGTGAAGTCATAAAGATTTTAAGACTTTGTTTTCTGCAGGTTTGCAGAAGAATTGCCATTGTACAAAAGCAATTTCGCAGCCTCATGATTATAAGGCCAAGCTATACTGGTGAGGAATTGTATGGGTTTCCACTGGATTTGAAGGCCAGTGCTGATGCTGAATACTGGGCGCTTGCACGTGACAGCCATCCTGCCAAATGGAGGTGTTCCATCTGACATTTCTCTTCTAAGATTGCATTTTGTAGAGTTACTGCCTTGTGTAACTCTACAAGTAATTGCACTCTTGTGTAATTTATGGGGTGTGTGTGCATGTGTGGTGTTTTCACACTCCATTGGTTCTATTGGATAAAGATGTTTTGAACAAAAGTTTGTGTGGGCTGTGTTAGTACAGTGAGTCTGGGTCCCAGAGACCAGCCAGCATCGGGTATTACATGGTTACATGCAAGAGTAGGATGAAATAATCCCGCAAATCCTATCTGCTCCTGGTTTGTCCCACCTCTCCTGGCAGCAGGGTGCAGAAACAGTGCCCACATCACGGCAGTGGGTGGACGACAAGGAAGTGACGTGTGCCGGCGATTAACACCAGGCAGCAAGAACAGGACGTTCAGATCACTAAGGAACATGAACTTTCCTACTTTTTTCTTTTTTTATCTGCTATTGTTTAAAACTGACCTGCTGCTTTCTTAGCTGGTGTCATTTTCCTAGAGGAATGTGGGTTCTGAGATTGTAACTTCAAAACAAAGAAACAAGTAATAATTTTGTAAGGATGAAGAATCAAAACAGGTTTGTTAATGTGAGGAATTTTTCCCCAGCAGGGGGGAAAAATGTGTCAGTAAGGTGGACAGTAATAATGTACTCACTTTCAGGGAACTGAGCTGAAAGCGAGTCTCTGTTTATGCTTTGTTTTCATATTGCTGGTTTGGCTCCTAATTTTCTACCTTTCACTTGTTGGCATGTTCAGCCAAATGAATACACTCTTTGGCAGTTAACTCCCTCTTTTCCGTCACTTTGGAACATGGATGTTGGTAGTGCTCTTAGAATAACCCTATTTCAAGGAAGGATTTCTCCATTTTTAGCTTTGTACTGAAAATCACTACTTATTTATCTCCATCTCCTGTTCATCAGTAGATACTGGGGGCAGGGGGGGGTAGGGAAAAAAAGTGTATTTGTACAGCGTTTCACTTTGTATCTTTGCAGATGCTTCATTGTTAAATGTTTCTTTTGGAATGCATGTAAAACTCTACAAATGAAAATAAACTTGTATTTGGTTTATAATGATACCTGTCTTCACATTTAAAATGCAGCTCATACTGAGCGGTTCATTTGTACTTCATTTTGTCAGTAATAGGACAGTTTTTATATAACATTAAAACAGCAGGACCAAAAGTGATAGCATTGCTCTAGTTCCAAGATGCTTTAGTCATTGGACAATAAATTTGTAAAGTGAGAGTAATGTGTTTATGAATTTTGTAGTGTCAGCACTAAGTTGTGATAAATGGGATTATCCAAAGTAGTGTGACCTAGTCCTTCTTACCTTTGCATGACAAGTGCAAAATTTCCCTGCCCCATTTTGCAGAGGAATCCCACCCACACGGTGTGTGATAGGGCTGCTGCTACTTCCTTACAGATCAGTCACTGCAGGGTATTGCTGGGAGATAAACAGGGAGTCAGACGTTGAATGACTTGCTCAGGAATGTGCTGGCATGAGAGAATTCAGGCATCAGGGCCTGGCTAACAGTAGAAGATGGGACTGGAAAACATCAGTTGTGCCTTGGGACTGCATAAACCATTGTGAGAGGAGGAAATGTGAGTGTCTATGCCATAGGTGAGGCTTGTGGCACAGATGTAAATCAGTTGTGTGCAGCTACAAAGGAGGATGTCTAAGGCAGTTCGACATTTTGAACTGATGTCATAATCCCGGGTATCTGGAGCTCCTTATCTGGTCCCATAAAATAGTCAAGGTTTTACTTGACTTTTTTTTTTCTTTGTAAGATGTTTTCACTGCTTTCAGCTGTCAGGATGCTATTTACTGGCAAGTATTCCAGGCACAGAAACCAGTACCATAATTGCTTGATAATGCTGGCTGTTGTTGTGGGAAGAGAGGAGTCCTGTTAGTTACTGGAGGAAAGAAACTGTGTGTAGTAGCAGGCGGGGTCTGAGATGGGCTGACTGAGGACTCTCTAGTTTCTGATGCAATGGCAAGCCCCTCTCTAAGGTGTCAACAGCCAGCATGTCTCTGCTGCCAGGGTTTGGGTTGCTGCTCCCTGGCTGCTCCACGTGCCTGGGCTGGGCTGCAGCCACTTTCCTGCAGGTCCCTGCCTCCTCCTAGCCATGTGTTCTCCAGTGCTCTGGGATCAGCCAAAACTCACCTTCAACCTTGCATGAACTCTTTAGGGAAAGGCTTCCCAAGGAGGACAGCACTTTCTCATTATCAACATAATCAAGTTGTGTTTATTCAGTTGAGAGGCTGGATTGTAATAACTGCTTAGAATACTTCAGTAGAAATGCTGTTGGCGCCAAAGCAGTACGAAGAGCTGATTGCTTATGGGCAACAACTACCTATGGCATAAATTATTTTACAGCATGCTTAAATTGTCAGAGCTCTTGAGAAAATGGGAAGTTAGTTGTGTCCTATGGCAGGGCTGGCTTGTTCAGCCCTGCAGGGAGAGAGGTAAAGATGAATGCAGTAAACACAGCGTGTTTGAACAAAATGAGTGTGGGTGCCCACTCCTAACACAAGGAGTTTCTGCTCTCCCACTGTGGCTGTTTATCCCAGCTTCACAGATTGGTTGGTAGTTTTTGCTGGAGCAGCAGTGCAGACTTCCCATTCTTGGCTCTGGTGATGAGCTTCTGGGAGAAGTGCTGTGTTTTCAGAGAGGACTGCATGTCCATGGAAAAGCACACTTTTACATGTTTGGGTCCCAAATGTGTGCACACATGACAGCCTGGATTAAGAATACACCGAGCTTGGAATTATGCATGCATTTATGTGTATGTGCTATATATAAAATGAAACTGACAATTCAATGTCTTCTAGGATTTGGTCCATAAGTAGTAAATCAGTTTGTAAAGCACTTGGTAAAGGTACAAAGCACTGTGGTATTGCAGAACACAAAATCAAGGTGCTTAGCATCCTGTCTGTGTGCTGTGACTGATTGTGGTGGAGATCTTAGAAAATTGGTAAGATAGTTTGAAAAGCTACATCATCGGAGAGATTTAAATCTTCACAGAAGAAAAATGACTCTTATAAACTAGCTTTTAATGGTTCCAAGATAGTTGGGGAAAATAGAGTGATATTTTTTCACTCTCCTCCCCATTCAATAAGTGTTAGTTATAGAGCAATGTTGTAGACTGATATTTTCAAGAGTATTTTCAAGACTGTTGTAGACTGATGTTTTTTAGATGCTGGTATACTGTACTTTAGTATCTGGAAAGCATAACTAAACCATTACATCATATTTTCTGACATGACTGGTACTGTACTTGTAACCAAAACATCCCATTAATTGTTTATCTAACCTAGAGTTACTTCCTCCAGAGGAAAGCATTACCATGCAGAAATACTTTCCTTAAGACACATTTATAAAGAAAAAAATGCCATGGGTGCATAGCCAAAAGTTGAAAGTGTATGCAAGTTATTTCAAGGTTAAGGCAGCCAAGTGCTCTCCAGGAATAGGGTTTATGTGAGAATTCTACAAAGCACCTCTTGCTCAAAGTACTTTGGCACTCACAGGGTGCTGCTGCTTCTCTTTGGAGGGTCTAGAATTCTGTTACCTCTTCCCTCCTTTTTGAGAACATAACATCTTGTGGATTTAGGCAAGCATGCTCTTTGGATGCCTGTTCAGTAAAGAGTTTGAAGGTTTGATCCAGAGCACAGAAGGCTCAGTATACCATAGGAGTAGGAGCCAGCAGCAACGGATCCAGGGCTTTGGAGGATTATGTGACTGGTGGTATTGCTCACCAAAACCTAAATCTGTTTTGAAGCTGGAATAAAGCATCAGAATAAAAAGCTTACACTAATGACATAGTTGGTTTTGGTTTTTGGGGTGGGTTTTTTNTATATGCAGTGCTACAGTCAGGGTGTTTTTGAGCAAAAGGAAACATACACCAAGGTTAAACAGAACTTACTATTGAAATGAGGCAGTAGGGCAGTAGTAATATTACAACTTTATAGAAGAATTTGTGCTGAGTTACAACATAAATGTTTTTGGGTTTTTTCCTTAGGTTAATCTTCAACTTGTGTGACAAAAGAGAACATTCTTGGAATAATTAAGTTGCTTCTGCAACAATAATGCCTCAGTCAAGGCAATTGGCAGTGAAGTAGTGCTACAGAAGACAAGGGTATGAGAGGGAGCAATCCAAAAGCAAGGAAGAGTAGTTCTAGGACATAAAAACTGCACACCCTTAACACAAGCTAAAACATATCCTCCTCAGTTCCATTCATATGCTAGCAGGCCTGATGCCTCAGTCTTGCTTTCTCTTTATCCACTGAGAGTCTAAAGATTGACTGGAGAAATTGAGCACAGCCTAGGAATCCAGCTCCAGGAGCCTGGGCTAAGAAGGACGAAAGAGAGAAAAATGGAGGCCCATGCTCCAGCTGATATGGAGAAATTGGCTCAGGAGTTTCTACCAAGTTTAGTGCTCGAGCTCCAGCCTTGCGAGTATGGTGACACTGGTTCAGCAGGCTTGGGTGCCTGGCTGTGAAAGCCCCTGAACCACTTCTGTGTGTTGGGACTGACTGAGGAGCAGGGAAGGCACCAGCTCTTGCTGCCCCTCTGGATCAGAGGAGACTGGGCAGCAAGAACTGTGCCTTGCAGAGGCAGCCTGTTCAGGCTTCCAGACTCACTGCTGCTTTGTGCTATTCCCTCTTCCCTGCTACCTGGGAGTTGGAGATTTCTTTGAGCTGGTCTAAATGGATTCTTTGTTTTGTTTAGCTCAGCTCTCGTGCCTCATCCCAACAAACACCCTTACTGAGTTCAGTGGGGAAAGACTGGCCTCTGAGATGGCCATAAGGCATTTTTTTGGGCTTCAGCAGCCTTTGAATACCTCTCTGAACAAACCCAAGTTAAACATTCCATAAGGAGCTGAAATTCACCTAGTAACTCCTCCACTCATCTTTTCTGAAAGAGTAAAATAAACCTTGTGAAGATGTGCAGTGTAAAACCCCTAACCTTTATTGCATGTTATCTCTCCAGCAAACTCTCTGGTGTCTCTTCTATTTGCTGGTACAAGCTGAAGGCTGTGAATGGCAGAGAAATGAGCTTTGGGTGGTTTGCTCTGAAAGTTCATCACAAGTTTTACTACTTAGAGTACTGCCATTCAACATCTACCTTGTTTTGTCTTCAACAGTTCATTCAGAAATCTGACATCAAGTTGTTAGTTTTGAGAACCAGCCTCTACTTGTTTATACATAATAAATCCAGTGACACTTAGCATTCCCTAAAAAGCCAAACTTAAATTCAGTAAAGTATTTCTGAGCTGTATGGGAAAGACATCTATGTTATGTGATTTACTGTGCTCTTTTCCATAGTTATTGCTATATTATTAGCCATTGCTTTAGGTCTGTTAATTGTCACATGAGTACTTTTTTGATAATAGAAACCTTTTCTCAAAGTTTCAATGGATTTATGGCATACAGAGGACATAATGATATTAGTGACTTCAAGTGTTAGTGTACCATAAACATTTAAAACTTTCATTGGAGTAAAGTGTTTGTATAAGTCATAATTAAAGAATTTATTGCAATTCAAAGTAGGATTCACATTAGTTTGACAAAATTCAAATAAAATAGGCAGCCAGCAATAAAAGATAAGAAAGAAGGATGTGATCAAATTATTTGTAAGATAAAAAAAGAAGATATTGTGTGGAAAAATTCACAATGCTAGCGCTTTATGTCCAGAAAGGAGACAGAGGAGTCCAGTAACTTTATTCAAATAAAGGGAGAGGCCATGGGTCATTGCCCTGGCATCTCTCGAATCACTAAGGGATGCAGCCCCATTTCTATCCTAAGTTCCCAGCTGCATCGCCCTCATCACCCTCTTCCTTTCCCCATTTTCTGAGGTACTCAGAAGATACAGACTTCCTGAATTGCCTACTCTATGACCCCTCTAATATGTACCCCCTTTTTGTTATATAGGAGAAAGAAAAAAAAACAATTCATAATTCTTTAAATCTTTGGTCTTTTTCTCTGTGTTCNTCATTGCCCTGGCATCTCTCGAATCACTAAGGGATGCAGCCCCATTTCTATCCTAAGTTCCCAGCTGCATCGCCCTCATCACCCTCTTCCTTTCCCCATTTTCTGAGGTACTCAGAAGATACAGACTTCCTGAATTGCCTACTCTATGACCCCTCTAATATGTACCCCCTTTTTGTTATATAGGAGAAAGAAAAAAAAACAATTCATAATTCTTTAAATCTTTGGTCTTTTTCTCTGTGTTCAGGAATTTAACATGGCCTTGGCTGAGCAGCAGCCTGTGTCAATTAGTAACATTTTCTAGAACTGATAGTTTCTTCAGTTACTTCCTTATCTCTAAGTTCCTGGCCCTATCTACAAGCAGATTTTCATGGTCTGTTTGTGAAGACACATTCATCTTATGCCTTTCAATATCATTCCACATTTCATCAACTAAACATTGGCTTTAAAAATTGTTCCATAAAATGTTGATTGATGTATTAGGGGGTCAGCAAGTGATACTATATTAAATACTGGTGGCTTTTTGGTTCAAGGTTTGTGGTTGGGGCAGTGTTTGGTTTGGGCTTTTTTATTCTTTCTGAAAACATGTGCCATTTGCTGAGGAAATAAAGTGATTTTATTGCTTAAGTTTTCAGAGCCTGTCCAAGGCTTTTCTTGACAGACAAGTTTTCTTGGAAGTGCCAGGCTTTGTGCAGTGGTTGATGTCCATCTGTGTTAGATAACTCCTTGGCTCTGAAATCACTTATTCCAAACCCATGGTTACCCTGGAGTACTTTTTTCCTTTTGTAATGAACTATGCTGGTGATTTTTCTCCTACCCTTTGGGATAAAGATAAAAACCTTTCTGTTAAATTCTATTCTGTTAATGAAGGAAGTTCCTCATAAACATTATTGGATCATTTTGACTTCACTGTGAGGAAAGAATATTTTGTAAATGGACCAGTCACTTTTCTTGTACATCAAAGAACACGGTTCCTCTTAAACCCAGCGAGTTGATTATGGCGTCATCCATCCTTCCTTGGCAAACTGTTTCTCTCACAATTTGCAGGACTGGGGCAGTGATCGTCGCCCTGTACTTGGCACTGGTGAGGCCACACCACAAGTGCTGTGGTGAGGGGCCCAAAACTGAACACAAGGACATTGAGATGCTGGAGCATGTCCAGAGAAGAGCAACGGAGATGGGGGAGGAGCATAAGTCTGATGAGGAGTAGCTGAGGGAGCTGGGGGTGTTTATCCTGGAGAAGACAAGGCTTAGCGGAGAGCTCATCGCTCTCCAGTACTACCTGAAAGGAGGTTGTGGCAAGATAGGAGACAGTCTCTGCTCTCAAGTAACAAACGATGAGACAAGAGAAAATGACCTCAAGTTGTGTCAGGGGGGGGTTGAATTGAATATTGGGAAAAATTTCTTCACGGAAAAACTGGTCAGGTGTTGGAACAGGCTGCCCAGGGAAGTGGCAGAGTCACCATCCCTGGAGCTCTTTAAGAGAGGTGTGGATATGACCCTTGGGGACTTGGTTTAGTGGTAGACTTGGCAGTGCTGGGTTGCCAGTTGGACTGGATGATCTTAAAGGTCTTTTCCAATGTTAATGATTCTATGATTGTAATGCTTAGTAATTAAATTAATTACCATCAGTAGTTAAAAAAACCCAGAAAGAATCCACAGCAATTGTGACTCTTTCCCCTTACTCTTTCTTCTTTTAAGGTGTAGTCTTTCTAATGTAGCTACCCTGAACATGTTTAATCTGCAGTAAAGGTTTCCATCCAAAGTTCCTAGAGCCACACAACTTACAGGTGTCAATTAGCAGGTCGCAGGCTTGCACCGCCTTCCAGCAGCCTCACCTTCCACCTAAAGCTGATGTGTCAGCAGGGAAATGCCTGGTTTTTGAATTAATTAGATATTCTGCTACTGCACATGTGGACTTGGCTGAATTAATGAACCAGCAGTTTTGTGATTTCTGTAAAGGAAGAAGGTCATATGTTGGCTGTCCAACAGGTTTTTAAAAATGTTTATTTCTTGTAAGTTTAGGTTACTGAATGTGTGGCAATAAAACCACTGATAGGGTAAGTATTGTATAATTACGATTATTTTCTGAATTCCTTTGTTCCTTACAGCACTTTTCCCTTTTTATAACAGGATCTATTTTAGAGAGAAGGTTTTGGTGGCTCTTTTAGTGAAGATCTGATTTGTATGTTTTAATTCAGTTCAAAAAACTGAATTCAGTTCAGAAAACTTCAATACTGAGAAAAAGTAATTTTTTTTCTCTTTCTATCCTGCTTTCTGTTATTGTTATTTTTTATATTGTTTAAAGTAGCACTCAGTGTCTGATATTTGAAAGCTGCAAGAACAGAGTGAAATAAGTGGGGCTGAGAAAATTTTCAGCCTGTCAGGCTTTGGTGTGTCAGGGAGAGATGGAGAGGTGGCAGGGGAAGGATCGGCTGTTGGAACAGCAGGCTTCTCATTTCTGCAGCTCCTGGATGTTGCACTGGGCATAGGCGTTCTACTCTGGACCCCTTTTCATGTTGTTTTCATGTTGTTTTGAAGGGAGAAACTGGTGCAGATGTAGACTAACAAATAGCAAAATCCTACTGCATATGCCTATACAGAATACATAGTACAAAGCTAAGTAAAGTACGGAGCTGCTGTGAAGAGTGTACAATTGTTACAGTTTATTTTGGAAAGTGTATGTTTCTTACATGTTTCTGTATAGCCATTCTAGGCTCTTAAAGTACATTTTTCTTAAATGTGCCATATTGTTTAAATCTTTAATTTGCACAACCAAGCAGCCAGAGTGCTAAAAGAAGCACACCAAGTAGAATTTCAGTCAAGTTGATTTTATTATAAATGTCTCCCATGCTTCTAGTCCCTAGCAAATTGCTCACTGTAGTAATAAGAGCAAATGACTTGCATTTGAATCCCTCCGAGTAAAATAAGCCCTTTTAAGTACATCTAAGTGACAGCTGCATTTGCTGAGGATGGCTGTACCTCCAGAAAGGCTTCATGTTGAATCCTGAAGAAGAAATGATGATTGACTTTTATTTGTTCAAGTTTGGATAGTATATCTTCTTTCCTGCCACTCATCTGCCCTGAGGTGAACTGCCTGACTTTGTGTGGACATGTTTTGTGGAGAGGCCATAGTCTTCGGGATTAGACCTTTATTAGAGAGGTCTTACAGGGAGGAGTTAAACCAGGAGGAAGCCCTTGGTAATACAGTGGAAAAAAAGATAATCAAGAAGGATGCTTCTTTTCAAAGCAGGTGGTGAGTAGCAAGAACTACATAATATCTTGGGGTGCACAGGACTGGGTGAAAATCACGCTGCTTGCCTCCCCATATTACAGTTTTGTACACTCGGTGGCAAGCTGTTAGAGCTCATCAAGTAACCATGCTGGTAGGTTAAAAATAATCAGGAAATGTGTGGCGGCTAAGTGCATTGGGAGTTTATTGAAATAGTAGTTCATTTCAATAGAAATTGTTCATTAAATAAATAATTCTTAAGCTTGTTTTTCTGCTCTTTAAATGCCTTTTTGAGGCAAGATTCCTGCTTTTTCAGGCTCAGCATTCAAAGCATAAGTCTAACGTTGCATTTCTGCCAAGTGTTGCAGGCTTTTCTTGGGAATGGTGGCTTTGGATCAAAGTGTTTTTTCACTGGCTGATGGTACACTTTCCCACATGGCCAAGGTGAACTTTTAATTTCTGGGGTCTTTAACCAAGCAATAGTGTTGAGGAATGATTTATGGGAGCTTGAAAACCAGGTAAACTGGCTGAATAGAAAATTGGACAGGACTTTTAAGACATTTCTTTGATTTTCAGGCCTGCTGCCTGTTATTCCTGCCAATGGTAAAATGGCCTTTAGTTGACCTCTTCCATTTCTTTGAAGGTTGTTTTTGACTGTTTTCTATACTGATACAGGAGAAAGTTCCTGAACAAGTTTACATTGTGCTACATGTCTCTCTTTGTTTCTTTTCCTTAAATCTCAGACTAAAAAGTATGTGACCACATGGGGTACAAATAACTTGCAGGCTTTGTAAATCACTGGCAAGTTCAAGGTATGCTAATGTTTCTTAAACAGATGCAGGTATCTCATTTAGGCCTAAACATAGGAAACCTGTGTGTCTGGTGAAGTACATAACTTTTATGTTAGACAGTTGTTTATAATGCAATATAAATTTTTTATAAGTTATCTGGGCACTATTTCAGCAAAGTAGGTTAGCACATGCTGAAATCCAGCTATTCAAGCAGTATCTGTATTTCAGCATAGGGTTATGTGTTCAAGGGGCTTTTCAGGCAAGAGTTAAAGAATCTACAGGGTTTTTTTTCTTGATTTTTTAATTGAACAAATCTTTATGGCTAGAGACTTAGTTGTACTGTATGAATCGTTTCAAGTTTATTCTTGATGTCTTTGCAAGTAATGTTTGCTTGGGGTAATTTTTTTCTTCCTAGGCAGTTATTATTTGAACATTATCGGTCTTAACTCTTAGTTAATAATTGATAATATGTCATTGAGCAAACTTTTTCCAGGACAAGGAAGAAGGTCGGAAAGAAACCATTTGTTCTCTGGAATCATAGAAGCGTTTGGACATGTCTGTTTAGTTACTTTGGAATGGCTAAATAAAGGTGTGTCAGGTGATCTGGCAGTGGGGTTCCTCCACGGATTGCTTGATGCTAGAAAGCATCAAAAATTGCATGAATTTTGCTTCAGTATGTTGTCCTTTATTCTGGGCTGTTGATGGTGATAAAAAGCTGTATATAATAAGAGCTGGATTTTTTTTCCTGACTGTTTCAGAGGATTTTGGTGGTTTTCAGAGCTGGGAAGTTGCACAAAACCACTTTGTCTCAGCAAAACTGTTTCTGAGGCATAACATAAACCCAGAGAGAAGTGGGTGTCCTGGGGTTTCCCCAGGTGACTTCTAAAGGAAGGACTTTGCCTGTTATCTTTAGGCTTTGCCAGGGGTCAGACAGCTTGAGGTGCCTTTTGGCAAGCCTGGAAAAGAAACTCTCAGGAAAGAAAGAAAGAACTGTCCCAGCCTGGGTTATACTAATGGATATTTTGTAGTTTCTTTTGAACATTTGTGTCTGGAGTAGTTTCACAGGGCCCCTGGAGCTGTTGACAAACTTAGAGCATCTGTGATGTCTGTCCTTACCCCGTTTGCTGGATGTCTGAGCAGTAGGTCTGCTGGAGCTGTGTTGCACCCTAAATGCCCTGTGTGTCACATAGCTGCTTCACTAGCATGGTTTTTGTTTGCTGCATGTGTGTAGTTGGTGGCTTTGCACTGTTTTTTCCTGACATGTTAGTATCTCATTGTGTAAGCAAGCTGAAGAAGGGAATGTATGAAGAAGGGAAGCTGTCACAAACCTTGGTGAGAGCTGCTGTCTTATGAAGATGTGTGCAGCAGGAATAACAGCCTGGTGGGGAAGTGCTGCAGGGTGGGAAAGGTAGCTGTGGCTCCTAATGGCTTTATCCTGGCCATGCCAGGTGCTGTGAGGCATTGAGTCTTGCATCCCTCGGTAAAGCAACTGCTCATGATGTACACACCCATCCATATTCACCTATTTCTTGGCTGGCCAAGGATGAAAACTGTCAACAGCTATATTAACCCCTTCAGTTTCAAAATGAGTTGCATTTACCCTCTGTGAGTTGGTTAGGATCTCCTGAACAGATGTATCTCCTGCGTATGTCTTTTTTGGTGGCCAAGCGTTTAGATGTGCCTCATGAATCCTAAGAAGAAGAGCTGCAGGCCTGTCTGTTAGCAAGTACACAAGGTACTCCAGTTTCTTAGCCAGGGAATTCTTTGCTTTACTTCTTCCTTTTCAGCAAATGGAAGACCTCCAGGATTTATTAAACAATTCCTAAGAATTATTGTTTGCAATTGTATTTTGAGTATTTCAGCTTGACTTATCATCTGTACGTGCAAGTGCTTTTTCTACACAATAAGAGCGAATCTGGTCACACAAACTGCTTCTATGCAATTTCTCATAGAAACAGTGCAATAAAATATGAAGTAAGTGACTTCTAGAAGAATACAAAACAGTATCTATATGAAGATCTGTATCAAGAACTTCTTGAGAAAAAGAATTTGGCAGTGGGAGAAGTTTCTTTAAAATACCTTGGGAAAATTGCTCCCTTTAAAAAGGAAATTTAAATGGTAAGTGTTCGGAGGAAGCCACATTGTCACACCCCAAACATATCTCAAAATGATCTTATTACATGTGAAGAGCTTTCTGTTCTGTCTCTGTCTTATCAATGCTGAACTTTATAGGAGTATGGAAAAAAGTCATCAGAGGATAAAATGATTAATACCTATCATGGGTAATAATGAGTTATCATTTCCATTTTGCTTCATCAAACAAGGCACTAATTACATTCCAGAAATGTCGGATTCTCTTATTCTCATGGCTGGTTTTTGTTTCTTTTTACACCAATTATGTACTTGAGTTGATTACAGTAGAGCAAGAACAACTAGAATAATCCCAATTATTCCAATCATATCTTATTACTTTTAAACCCAGTGCTACTCATGCAACAGAATCCCTGCATTTTTTCAGTCTCCTTCATGAAGACTTAATTTGTTCTATGTTTACTCAGTGAAGTATGACAATGTGAAATATACAGTTCCAAAATAAAATTATATCCCCATAATCTCTTCTCATTATTCTGTGCCTTTTGCTGATTCACTATTACAGAATTCAGTAGGAAATTAATTATTTCAAACAGATATCTTGAAAAATCTCAGTGAATGGAGAAGTGGGCTCCCTATAGGTTATGTAAAATTAGACATTTGTAGTCATTAAAATGGGGTTTAAAATGTGTAGGTTCAAGACATTGTGATAATGTGAGATGGAAAAAAATAATGTACCAAAACAGAAATTGAAAAAGGATTTTTTTTAAATTAAAAAAAAACATGAATAGAGATTACTCTTAGCTTTACTTCTAGTTCCCACTGCAGGAGAACTTGCTAACATGTCCACAGAGAATTAGTGACTGCCTTGACCGAAACAGAACAAATTTTTGTCTACTATTTTGTCTTTGTAGTAAGTAAGCAATATTATTAAAATTAAGTCACTGCTTTAGTGGGTAAAAGGGAAGATTAAGACAGTTTGAAAATACAATAAAAGATGGAAATTTTGAAAAGTGTAGGTTGACAGTTTTAAACTTTATTGAATCCTTTGATTGGGAGTTACTTTGATGTTTGAAGTTAGCAATATTGTCTCCAGGATGAGCAGGCTGGTTTTAAAAGGATTATCTTATGTGACAAGTACCAATACTGAAGATTGATTCCATGCTGGATTTACACATTTGTTGACTGACTAATTCTGAGAACTCTTAAAACAAACACTAAGGAATTAGTAGGGCTTTCATTTAAACTCACAAAGACTTTTGTGAAGTGGCTTTCTCAGTGAGTAGCTACGCAATATATGTTTAAAAAAAGACTACCACTGACAGTAGGCTAAGAAATGAGGTATTTTTAATGCTTGCAGGAGAACCAAATGCAGAATTTAATGCTAGCAGGAGAAAGTGCACAGAACTATTAAGTTGTTCAGATGTAGGTCTGGCCACCCACAGCCAGGTTTTAAATTCCTCAACTTAAAAAATTGTTTATGTCGAGCATGTTAATGTACAACAAACTCAGTGGCCCTGCTCTAGTGAGTGATAAATGGTAAATGCTGTAGGGTTTTCGTTGAGAAGGAGCTGAATTAGCCAAAAAAATACTTCCTCCCTCTTCTACAAGATAGGACTGCAAAGATCCTGCCCTCTTAGTTTTTCAAACTGGGCAATTTTAATTTCAGTATGCATGCTGATGTTCAGCTGGTTACAAGTGTCTAATTATTGTGATTATATGCATGCAGACTTCATCACTTTTTTTCCCCCCAAATGGAGCTGGCAATGCAAGATGAGCTTGGCATTTTATCTACTGTATAATTTGCTTGTTTTTATGCTTAGTGTAACAGCTTGCTGAATGAGTTGCTGTAGTGAGATGTAGATAAACAACAAGGGGAGAGTGGGCACCCAGGCTGGCAGATTCCAAGTGGTCATTGCACATACCTAAAAGGCCTGTCAGACAGGCAAGGGAAGGCCAAAAATGTGAGAGCAAATTCAGAAGTAACTTCCGCTGCTTGGTCACCTGAGTCTTTGTTTTTTCCCCCATGGAAGTGATTCCTCTGCAGGTGAATGACGTCTGTTGATGAAGGTGTCCCCACAGTGGCCATGTGCGTGCTCAGCTGGTGTTTTCTTGTGGGTGGTGGCTCCTTATCTGGCAGTGACTGCTTTGAATACACAGGGATGTGTGGGGAGGACATCCATTACCTGAAGTCATGTGCCCCACCATTTTTGGGATGGAAGCAGCCAAGGATGGTGGCATTATTCTGAAAGCAGACCAGGCTGCAACCCTGCCACCAAGGTCACTGCAGGCTTGTTTACTGATATGTGGTTGTAACCAACTCCCTAAAAAATCTAAATCTTGCTCATCCTTGTTGTTGCACTTGATGAGGGGCTGCCCATGTGCCCTCGCTGCTGCTCTCTGCAGTTGTACAGCAGGCCCTCACCTCTGCAGCCTGACTTTGTGTCACAGAGCGTATGCCTGGCTTCAGTTCTGTGTTTACTTTCTTGGTAGCTGCACGTGGTTTGCAGTTTATTTGGAGAAATTTATTGGAGGCCACTACCACATTCATTTTAACAGCTTGCTTCGCCACAGATACCAGGCAACAGGCAGTGACTAGATGCCAAAGGCTGATGAGGATTTTGGTTTCTAGCCTCAGAGAGAGCTTGTGACCAGTCCACATTCAGAGATGGGGCTCTGTAACTTGAGTCAGACCAGGTGTTAATCCTGACCAGTGTCCCAAATAGGGATGAAAGCTCTCCACAGCCATACTTGCTGCAGCTGTGCTGGGTCTTGTGTCAGGGAGCCTCCTTGCTGCTTCTCCACTGCTGGACTCCTCATCCACCTTCCCCCTGCTTTGCATACGCCAGGGCTGAGCGGTGATGCAATGAGATAATCTAATCTCACGATTTGGCCAGGTTGTTTCCAGCATGAATTACGGGACATAGGAATGATGTGTGGATCAACTTACTCCTTGGGAAGCTGACTTAGTCGCCTGCCCATGGGGTCTGCGGCAGGCCCGGAGGCAACTTCCATGACCTGCACGAAATGCTTTTGTGTGCTGCTTGGGTGGCTCAGCCTTCATTGCTTGAGTGTTTCTGTACAGGGCCATGCTCTAAAACAGCCTGCCAAAGGCTGTTACAATCAAGTGACAGGACAGCGAATTACAAAACCAATGAATTTCGCCTGCTTTTTTTGGGCATGACCCTAGACAAAGTACAGAAACTGTGCTAGGTGCCTTCTTTCTCTCCCCAAAGAGAAGATTTCAAACCTGTGCAGCAGCAGCACCTCCTGAATTCTGTTTTTCCACTTGACCTTTTTCTGGGTTTGAAAAGTTTGTGATGTTTGTGGTTGCGCTTAAAGCAGTAGCTTGGTTTTGTGTTCCGATTTCACTGTTTTTAGAGTGAACTGTGGTAATATATCCAAGGTTTTCTTGCAAGACTGGAGTCTGTGTTCAGAATAAAATAGGTTCTTATATAACTCTGATACCAACATCAGGATGTGGGATTTATGAAAACCACTGGATGTTATGAGACTTGGCAGCAAAATAGTGAAAGGTAGGTTAACATCCCTTCACAATTCTGCCTGAAGTGAGCTCAAGGAAATTCTCAGTTACCTCTAAAAGGTCACTAGCTTGCAGTAAGAATCCGTGGCTTGTGGCGTTACTGCAGTTTGTTCGTGTTTTGTGTTTTTGAAATTTCTAGCATTGCAACTGGAAATTAGTGTTTTCTTATCTGAAATAAAAAAAAAAAAAAGAAAAAAAAAATCCCCAACAAACCAAAACAGTCTTTTGGGAAATATTCACTACATGAGAATTATGAAATACCACTGGGGGGTATGTGTGTTGAAATGTTGAATTTCAGTAATAGTGTTAAATTTTAAGAAAATAATTAATAGTTTAAGAAACTAAATAGAACTAAGACATGTGTCTACTCTTGTGAATACAAAGATAGAGGGCAAAGCAATTGACATAGAAATGTCAATGTCATTTTAGTTTAAAATGCCCACACATCTGTACATCTTTCTATGAAACTCTGACCTTTTGATAAAGTGTTTTGATGCTGTTTGTGGGTTTTCCCATTTTTTAACTTTTCTTTCCACAAAAGTATTCATCTTAAGTATTTTTAACAGTCGGTCTCTTTCTGCCTTCTGCCCCCTCCCCTTTTCGGATTTTCTCATGTGCCATATGCTATGTGTCTTCCTGCAAGATCACTAGGGATAGATGATGTCTAAATATACTTTTTCTCAGTTGTAGCAGAGTGTGGCTCTGTTCCTAATTAGGACTTGAATGCTCTTCAGGATAAACATGGTGAGGAATCTGATGCCATTTGTGAAAAGGCTCCTTTATGAATGTGGGAGGTGCTTTGAGCCTTCATCAGAATCAGCACTTCTCCAAACTATCTCAGTATTTCAGCTGAATAATATATCAGCCAAAATCGTGGGATATTAAGTAATATGGCTATAAAACAAATGTTTCTGCTTTTTAATCAGATTCCATATCCACAGAATATTCATGCTCTTCTATGAGTTGTATATCCCCTGAATAAGGATTTCTAGACAGATGTAAGTTTGGACTGCCTTTAAAAATCTAAAGTTGAATTAAGGAAAAGAAATTTCAAACAAATACGCTAAACACATCCAAACTGCCCGTTAAACTTCCTCTCATACCGAGAAAAGCAATTCTTCCTGTTGTGTATGATCTCTAACTTGTGTGAATGCTGACACATTGAAGGAGCCTCGTCTGTGGGAAGTGTCTGCTTTAACGGAGACTGCCCCATGGGTTTGTGCCGCGTTGTCCTTTGATCTCGAGTAGGACCTGCTGCTGGTCCCTCAAAGCAGGTAGGGCAGAGCCATAAACTGAGGCAGCTGCTGGAATTGCTGGGTGGAATCGGCAAAGCACATGTACACTGCCTGAGCTTCCTGGGTAGATAAGACATTTGACTAAGCCGTGTTCTGTTCTGGTCTGAAAAGCACCAGTTTTCAGTGTTCTTCTGTTATTTTTGATTATAATGAGATCTAGAAATCCAAAAGCAAATTGCCACAGTGTTAAATGTAATGGCTAGGGATTCTTGGGTATCCTCGCTAGCTTGGATACTAGAAACTGTGTAGTACAGAAAGGAGGAGGTGAAGCTGTGAACACTGGCTTCATAACAGTGCTGGGCTGCTTTATCAGCTAGTTCATGTTCTTCTGAATGCTGCAGTTCCTGCCATCTAGGCACAGCTACACATTGCCCAAGGCACTGTCCCTTCCCAAAGATGTACAAAAGACAAAGTAAGGAAGGATTATCAGGATTCTCTGAAGTATAGGGACTTGTTTGGATTGTTGAGGTTTTGTACGTCTCCATCAGTCTCTGATCTGTTAGATGATGCAGCTCGTTCGTAGCTTGTTCCCTAATCATTCAGTAGATGAAGAACATGGGAGTAAGTAAAGGAATGCCAAAAATTACAAGCCTCTTGACAGAGTGGTGTGTGTACAGTAAATTCAGGGAATGGCAATCAAGTTTCCTTTGCTCTCTTGGTGTTTGAGGTGTAGTGCAAGCCATAGACTTTGGAAATAACAGATTTCTCTGTGAGATCCCAAATGCAGCCAAAAATGGTTTAAACTCTAGATTACAATTATTGCAGCAGGCTGTAGGGAAGCATAGTATTTATCTTTATGGCTAAATTGGTAGTATTTCTGTGAATACTGAACCATTTTTATCTAGCAGTTGTGTGCTGTTTGAAACTCCAGGGTAATCTTTCTTTAGCAGAACTTACAAGAGATGGACTGGTAAGAAATTGAAATCTGCTTGCATTTACTGCATGAACTTGATTTTCTGCTTCTTTACCGTCTTGCCATTTTGCTTCCTGTGTTAGTGAATGTGAACTGTTTTTAGGGGATGTGAACTGTTATGGATTTTTAGGTATTAATTTCATTATATTACACTTTCTGGCAGCATTTTTTTCAGCAACAGGGAAATCTAGAAGTGTAGTGGGTTTTTGTTTTAATACTGGTTATGAATAAATAAATAAAAATTGCTCACTTTAAAGTGCATGTTATTTCAATGTAGATTTCTGGGCTTAGTGTTTATATAAAGTAAACAATAACTTCCAGTTTGGGACTGTTATTGTTCCTGTTACTGCAATTTACTGGAATAAATAAAATTACTGACTCATTTTAAGGATATTTTGATTCTTTTTTTTATAAGTTGAGCAACTGTTCTGGGGTTTTTGTTGTTGTTGATTATATTCTATTACAAGGATGATGCTCACATCATCCTTGGCAGCTATTTCTGTCCACCTTACATAGCATGCTGTTCTGGATCTGTGCATGTGGGTGGGTGTTTTTTGCTAGCCATTTTTTCAAGACTCATGTTAAATCTTTTTCCTACCATTACATCTACTATTCTTCAGCTTCCTAATGAGATGCATTAGTGGGAATGTTCTTCTATAACTGAATTAGGGTATAGAATTTTGCTTTAAATGTATCTGACAGGAATTCTGTAGATCCAGGAAGTAGTCTGTGGGAACTGAATGTGCTGCTGGACCTACCTGCATACAGCTGGGTCTAGGTACACCTACAGACCTTCAGAGTCCCAGGCGTCTAGTAGGACTGCACAAGAATTTAATAAAAAATTCCACCAGACTTCCACCAAAGACAAATAGTAATAAGAAAGGCAAGCCTGTGGGGAGTAAGAAATCTGGGCGTTGAAGTAGAATTTATATGTGTAGGGTATGTCTTACATGAAAAATCAACATCTTATAGTGCCGTTATTAACATTCACTTTTCTAATTCTTATTAGACCTCTCTTTTCCTCAGTGAGGTCATTGTTGCATTTCAACCGTGTAATGCGTTAACTAGACTAGTGCTACATCCTGTTTATCCTCTGCCACTTGAGGAGAAGGTGTGCTGGATGTTGCTGCCCTGAACCCAGTCCCAGAACTTGTTCCTGCAGAGATTCTTGATGCCTTCGAGACTTGATCTGAGCAAGGAAGGATAACGTAATTTTGAAGAAACAAACAAAGCAGCTCTCCTTCCCATCCCCAAAAATGAAGCTCTTCTGGTATCATCACAATGTAGGCATATTTAACTGTAAAGTTAGTGCAGGCTTAAAATCTTCTGACAAGTTTTACTATATACTATATTTATATTTACTATATACTATACTGTTTGAATAAGCTCTTGTGAAAGAGGAAAGAGGCACCTGCATCAAAATCTGTTAAAAATATTGATCAGTGAAATAAACCTTTGCAAGAGAGGTTCTTTGACTCTAGTTCCTACTAGTACAGGCGTATCACACAGTGCTTATCTGTTAACCAAACTGTCTGTAAGGTTCTTGCCTCTATTGCACCCATCCTATGACTTTCTTTCTGGTGGTAAGGAGCATTCCAATTTCTGACATGTGTTATCGGTAGTTTAACCGTACTGGGTTCTAGTCCCAGTTAAAATAATTGAAACTTTAAGTAGTTCTTGTCTTTTTCAAGATTTAGTGAATCAGTAAGAGAGATATTTACAGGCCCCTCAGAATGTAAATGCGTTGAGCTTTTTCTGGCAAGCTGTCACATGAGGAGTTGCCCCTCCCCTCAACCATTTGCTGTTGATGCCATTAGACTTAATGATGAGGATTTTTATATCAGTGTCTTAGGTGAAATATTGACTCATTTAATAGTCTGGTCTCTACGTAGCCCTCATTTTGTCCCTGATAACAAGTTTCCTACCCACATTAAAATTATTAATTTTCACCTCCAGCATGCTCAACAACACTGGTGCATGTTTTAGGGTGCACAGCTGTGTTAAAGCTAACATTTCTTTCACCTGAAGCTAATAATATTTCCCTTATTTAGAAAATGAGCTACAACACTGAGAAATAAAGTCATGTTGGTCTGATGTGATTTTTCTCATTGGTGTTGGCAAGCTGATGTTGTGTCTTATTCTGCTTTCCTTTAGGTTTTCTTTAGTGATGCCTGCCTTTACAATGCCCTGTGTTTCTACTGGGGTGTTTTTTGTGAGCAGTAGTTGCCTGGATGTTTTGGCTTTGCTTGCCACTTCCTCTGTGGTTTATTTTTTCAAATCTAGTTACTGCAGTTATTGAATATTTTCAGATCATATACCACCCTATACTTAATAATTTTATTAAAGGCCTTGCACCTAGTCCTGCAATTTCATCTGTCAGTTCTTTAAGAATCCACTGATGATGATTACTGAGGTTTTTCTAGTTTTGAAAGGATTAAGCTCTTTGAGTTTTCCTGCTGTTTTTATGTTCTTTGCCTTACAGGCATCTTGAATTTCCCAGGCTGTAAAATAAGAAAGTGAATTCCGTTTTGAAATTATTGAAAGTGGGCTGTAGGACATTTTGATGTTGGATGCTCTGCACAAGTGTTGTGGGATGCCTAAGTGAAATTTTCATTTCATTGTTTAAGCGTAGCAATGCCATGGAAAATATAAAACTGTGTCTTCATTTCCCTTTTCACCCTAATGGAACATTTCTCCTGCTCCTCTTCCACATGGCTCTGTGTGCTCATTCATGCTAAGCAGGAGTGGCCATAATTCCTCTTGCCAGTGATCACTCCACCATTCAGTGATGTAGCATTCACCAGGCAACACTGCCCGCCACCTTGTCCTTTTGCCCAGAAGGGAAGTTGTGCTTGTGCTGCTGCTCTGCTGAACTCTTTCAATAAGAAAACCACAACAGGCAGCAATTTATCTGCTATGTCTCAGGATTTTGCCAGGACAAAAGAGGCAAAGTCACCCATCTAGGTGTTGAAGTATGGTATTTCTCAACAGATGATAGACCCCACAAGATATTCTCTGAATGTGTGTAGTAAGGCTAGGAATGGGTTAGATGTGAATGATAAAGAGAGCCAGTCTGACTCGCTCAGACAGATTTAAATTACTTGTGTAGTTTCTAGTTCACAGTGTTTTAAAGTCCATTCAGATTCATAAACACCATTTTCCCAGCTAGTGAGGTGAGTGAAACCTATTCATTTGTGGTTTCCTGGGGAATTACAGAGAATATAAGAATAGACAAGATAAAAAGATGAAGCCGACACAAAAAAAAGTGTATTTGAGTAAGAGTTGTGACTTTGCGTGGTGACAAGTTCTCTTAAAATAAAAACATTTTTAAAAACTCAAACTCAGCAGATGGCTACATAATCTGTTGTTGAGACTGTAAAGATGGAGGCTGAGGGGACTTCTGGAAGAACCTGACACACCGTGACAGCGGAGCAGTACAGTGTTTCTGCTTTCCTCAGGTCCTTCCTTGCCTTCCATCTGGTCTTCCCAAACCCTAGGGAAAAGATACAAACCCCATTAAATTCAGGCTGCTGTTAATAGAGGGAAGCTGGAGGGCTGTAAGCTAGTACAATTTTTAGAGTTCATGAAATGTCAACTCCCTAGAAATTGCATTTTTCTATTATTTTTCTCTCCTGAATTCCTCCGGAGACTAGGACTAAATCTTAAAAATTTTACCAAAAATTTTTTTTTAAATCTTAAACTTTTAAAGATCTAAAATTATTTCAAGATTTTACAACACGGAGTTTTAGAATCAGAAGAAGCGAGGAGGCAAGGATTGTCCTTCTGAACAGGAGAATTTATGAAGTGAGGACAATGCTATTGCTTAAACGACTGCCTGCTTGGGTTGCTGGTGGAGAGGCTTGTTGGACTCTTAATTTTTTTTGTCATTGCCAAGCCAACTTCTTTTAGCCTTTCACAGAGCAGAAAAGGAAAGCCTTGCTCCCATTTTGAGGAGTATTTGAAACCTACTGTTGCCTCAAGCTTTAGCTTCCTGTGCTGTGCGGTTGAGTGTCTGATAATGAAAGATGAAAGCTTTCTATTTTTGTCTTGTGACTGTAGCTCATGTTTCATGGGCCAGACTGGTTGGGTTTTGTGTGTTCGTTTTTGGTGCTGCCTTTACCGTGGGGAAGGGGAAAGGAGGGAATAGCAACTTCACTGAGGTGCCATATTTAGAGTGTTTGTTAAGTGAGGATGTGTATCTGGGGGTCTTCCCAGCTTTTCGGGCTCAAAGCACCTGAAGATGCTGACTTTTGACCAAGCATGGTTGAGTAGAAAGGACAGCTCCTGGGCACCAGAAACCCTCTTGTTCGTCGCCCCAGTGAACATTGCAAGTGGCAAATCTGCACACCTTGTGAAAGCAAAGACAATTTTTCTCTCTTTATCATTTGAAGTGTACACTGGAGATGTAGCTGTTGGTGGTGTGGTCTGATCTAGTCAAACTTAAAATATGCATTAAAAATTATGATTGATTCTGGGTGTTTTACTTCTGTATGCCTGGTACACTAAAGAACTTGATACAAAAATTTTTGTTTACATGGAAGTATTCTCAGAGATGCGGGACAGTGGATTTGTGGGTTTCTTTGCTAGCTGTGCATAGTACAGAGATGATGTTAAATGGGACAGGTGCAAAAAAGAGGACAAAGAGGAGAGAGGCCATGATGTTCCGTGCCTTGCATTTTCTTCACGCATTTTCTGCCTAAATTTATTTTGGAAACTTGTGTATCTGAACTGTAGTTATCCAAGTGTTTTTAGAGTATAAGTATAAAAACAAAATATGATTTATACTTTCTTTCTTTAAGATCTATAGCCTAGCTGTAGAATTAATATATTTTTCATTGTAGTTGTTTGTACTGACTGGATTGTTCTCCTGCCTCACTTTGCTCTCAGATGTTGGCATTTCCACTCTCTTTTTTTAGGATGATGAAGACCTTCAATAAAAAACATTTCTGCACATGTGTTACAGAATGAAATGCCATATCTGTTCACAGTGTGTTCCTGCTGTAGAATTTTTCTGTGGAGACAGAAGCCCGCATACTTGTGTGTGCAATGTGAAGTACTTCAAAGAAACTCTGTGCTTCAGCACCCATGCCATAGTCCAGCTTGGAATTCTGACTACAAGCCACAGCCAACAAGTTCTATTGCTCAGCCTTCCCTCTCTTTCTCCCTCAGCTGCTGGCTTCCCAACCTGACAGCAGAACTCCTCTGCAAGTGTGATCTGTAGGAGGGAATAACAGCTTAAGCTGTTCTGGAGGAACTCAGGTTAAGTGAATGCTACTGGATTTTGCCTCCTCCTAAGCACTGGCACACCTGGACAGCATCCTGCACCAAGGACGGCTAAGATCCCCTGCAAAATAGTGCAGTTTTCACTACAAAATAGTTAGGATTGTTAACACTGATAGTAGGTGCTGCTTTTTGTGATGGTGTGCCCAAGCTACATCTTCAGAGTGCGAATGGCTAAGATGTTCAGCATCACACTGCCCTGTTCAAAACGAACTAACAGCTGTAGCATATTGACAGTAGGTCCTACTTTTTGTGATGACATTATCCAAACTACCACCTTGTGGAGACAGGTGTTGAGTTCTCTTTTGAAAACGAAAAATCACGCCAGTGCTGCTGACAGCAGCCAGCAGCTTCCAGGTAAATCTGCTGGCTTGCAGGCGAGTGTGAGGAGAGTTCAGCTTCCGAAAGCTTTCATCCAGAGCTCCTTGTCAGGCCCTGCGTGTGTAGTACAGAGAGAAGCACTCAGCTGCTCAGGTAGACCTTCCTGCTGAGAGAGGTAGTGTTCTGTGGAAAAATACATGGTTCACATGAAAGCCACTGGGAAGAATTCATTCGCCTTCCTGAGTGTACCACGTTTTCTGGAAAGCGAGAGCTGCACTACTAGGGCACATGCAGCCATCAGAGGTTTCATTGCTTTGAGTAAGTGAAAAGATTCCTCCAGGACTAGGGAGATGAGAATAGAGCAAAAACAGTGGAAGGTGAGGCTTTGTACAAGAGCTAACTTTATGTTTGTTCTGCAGTATGAGCTCAGTGCTTGTTTTTACCTGGTTATGAAAATATGAAGCTTCTTACATTTTGCTGTTTCATACTTACAAGACAGCACAAAGGGTATCTTACAGTGTATCTTTTTGATCCTGTCTGCTATAATTCAAAGCATTGTGTTAATATTTATATGTCCAAAAGACATAAAAGTGCATCTTAATCAGAGTCAAAATGACAAAAAAGGAGTATATTTTGGATACCCCCATTTGGAGTATGCTTGAAGTGCGTTGCTTTGTTCTGCATGTGCTCTGAGACAGGACAGGTTGTTACACAGGACCTGTGTACATTGACTCCCCACCTCTCCTAGCAGTTTTGGAAGCTCATGCAGCCTGGTCTGATACACGCTTGAACTTGCATCTTGGTAAACAGGGCTAATTAAGTGCAGTCATTGATGGGGCCTGAGAGGGAGAATCAAGTGTGGTTTGTGTGGAGGACGCAATAAAGGAGGCTCTGTGACCTGCTATGGAGGGACAGCATTTGAGGGTAACTGTGTGTGCAAGAGCTCACATGTGCATGGTCCCAAGCAATTATCTCCAGGAAAGGAATGGCAGAAAGCTGACCAGATTTCTGGATAAACAGTTACTGAATCTGGTTGAGCTATTGCAGGTGGATGATTCACAAAAATAATGGTTTGTTTTCACAGCATCAGTTACGTCTGACCTGCTTGTTTAGCATGAGATAGAGATTTGTCTTGAAGAGCACTGCAGGCTGGTTTTGTTTAGCTTTCGTACCTGCAGCTGCTGCTTTTCCACATGCGCAGTTTTTTTCAACACTGATTGAACGAAATGTTTTTTTCTTAAATTAAATGTGTTCACAAAAAAAAAAAAATCCTCAATAATCCGGGTTCTTGGTGGCTACAGATTTGCTGGAGGAAGGCCAGTGAGGTTCTCTGACTGAACATAAGAACTGGAAAGCATGAACACGTAAATGTAGAAATTGGAAATGATGCTACTTGACTACACATGGCTAGAACTGCTTTGTGAGCAGAGTCTGAGCACATAAAACAGCTGGTGACAGGTCTCTGTTTGAAAACTGGTTGTGCATTATAATCCACAACCACTTTCCATGAGTTACAGAGTAAACTTCAATTAGTGTTTGCATTTGGTTTGGTTGGCGGCTCTTTTTTTGATGTCGCTTGTGCTAATTTGTGCTCTTCCCTTTTTCCTGTCTTCCTTCTATCTTACAGGATGTGATCCAGCTATTTCTCTGCAGTCCTACTGCTGGCTTTCTTCTTGTCCTACTTGCTGCTCAGCCCCATAGGGAAGGGGATCAGCTCTTCCACCTGTACACTCTGTTGGTAGCTGATGCCACTTCTCCAGAGCGTGGCAAGGAAGGGAAATCAGTGTGGTATCAGTAATGGTGTCTTTTAACTCAGAAGTCAGCAAGGTCTCTTGTTGCACCAGTGTGACATTTCCCTTGCTAAAAGGGGTTTCCCAGAGTGGGCAAGAGCCCTTTTGGACTCAGAAAAAAAAGAGATCTGTGTAAAATCACAAGCTAATTCTTATCAATCAACACCTGTTCATAAATGGTTCTGTCTTTATGACAAGTTAGGTTTGTGGAGACAGAAAGGACTGTAGGAATCAGCACAGAATTACTTTAAGTGGTGTTACTGAAAACACCTACAATCGGTAATGAATGAATTTAATGAGTTTTCAGTGTAACATGTTTGTTAGAAAATGACTTTTTTTTTTGCTGAGACACAATAAGAATGGACAGCAGTACCTCTAATAGATAGAGACTCTAATCAAAGGCAGAAAACATGTCAAGTAGAAAATAACTGCTTTGGTGGTTTTTTTGTTGTTTTTGGTGGGGTTTTTTGGTTGTGGTTTTTTGTTTGTTTGTTTGTTTGTTTTTTGTGATACCCCTGATCACGTTTGGCATCACAAATCTCAACTGCTGTGTAAAAGTTTCCCCATAGAACTGAGAGAGGAATCATGACAGTTCAGCAAAACGAATGTATGAAAACGTTGAAATGTGTTTTTGATGTAAGAACATCGGAAGCACATCCGGAATGGAGAGATGGTGCTGCCTGGAATACTTGTCTTTGTAGAAAGGAGATTTTATTGCTGCCCTGTTTTTCTGAATGTTCTCAAGGTTTTGAGATAAGTTTTATGTTTTGTAATACTCTGTGGCAAAAAGCAGACATGAACTGTTCTGATGATAACATTTGATAGTCCATAGAGGCACATTATCTTTGCTTAGCAAATTAAATTGTTGCTGATGAAAATTGGGAAGTTAATACTTACATGACCCAAGGCAAACAACTTTGAACAAGCCCATTCCTGAAGTTGTCAGTTTTAGCAGATACCTCAAGTCAGACAAAACTAAAAATGCTTGACTCGTGGCCACCAACAAGAAGTGTTTGGTTGTTCCTAAGGGTACAAAGCAATTTCTTTTATGTTTTGGGCAGTGAGTCATGGCTGAAAAGCACTAATGCTTCTAAGCAGTAGTTAGTAATGCTTCTAAAGGTAAATTGGGTAACAGTGATTTTGTGGACAACGGATGGAGTTCAGGCACCCTTAGTTATCTGTGGGATGGACTCTGGTTTGATGTAATGGATTTACTCATAAAAGATGACTAAGCCATTCATAAGGTTTATTTTGCTGGTGTGTTTGACCTCCTCTGGAGTCATTGGTGACAAAGAGCTGTGAGTTTCCACAGTTTGATAGTGGTTACAAACAGATAAGAAGACTCTTGCTGGTTTTAATCTCTTTGTAGGTAAGTCATGGGATTGTGCAACGAGCTGATAAGGCCTGGCCTAGTTCAGCATGCTCTTCTGTTCCTCATGCACCTACCAGGACTTGCAAAATGTGCAGACCACGGTTACTTCCACCTGCCTGGTCAGCCAGGTCTCCAGTGCTGTGTCCTACGGTCGTGTGGGGCGTCCAGCCTCTCCATCAGATTAGCTCAAGCATCTGTGCCATCAGTTTGTGTCCATGTGGTTCTTGACTTCTCTCTCATTGCATTTAAAGTAAAATAAAAGTGCCTTGCCATCACTGCAAGCTCACCTGATGAAAACCGAGCCTCACGAAATTATAGGTGTTTTGCAACACCCTTGGTAAGAAGGAAGGGGGTGCCAGCACTTCCTGTAGTACAGTAGCTGTGGATCTGGAAAAGAAATCTAGTTCTCACCTGCTCTTCCAGGTGAAACACTTGTGCCTTCACGTAGTTGGCAGCGGCAGCCATGGATTCAAGCTGCCTGCCTGCAGGTCTGAAGTTGTTTCTTCCTGTGTGGGAGGGAATTTTATGCTCTGGGATAAGTATTCTGGCTGCACACGTGTGACTGCCTCTCTGTGGCACCCTCAGGACCAGAGGTAAGTGGGGCATTTCAGCTTCCTAAGCTTCCGCTTGTGGGGTTTCTCAGGTTGTGATAACGTCGAGATGCAAAGGTGTGGGGATTCACACTGCTGATTCCAAGTCAGGGCTGGAAGAGCGTAGGGGGATGGTTGGCGTGTCTTTGGAACTGCTCCCTCAGGGGACACCTCTCCTTTGCCCAGGTAGCAGGCACCAGAAAAGGAAAAGCATGGAAGTGCAAGTGTTTCACAGTTCATGGGGCAGCTGGGCAAATGGCTAAGTTCCCTGGTGTCTCCTTTTTCAGAGGCATGGATTTTATATCGTGAAGGGTGTGGACTGCAGCTGGCTTCCCCAGTGACTCTGCTTGTCTGCTGATAGTGTTGTAGATGGAAGATAAATTGCTCATCATTGCAGTCTGACAGCTGCCTAGAGAGCAGAGTAGAATTAATTCCTGAACTTCTTCCTTAACTATTTCGTTTACCTGGGTGGATGTTCGCTACCGAATGTCTAACTCCTTTACAGGAATGAATAGTAATAGAATTAGCTGCCGTGTCCGTTTCATGTATGCTTAGCATCCTGGATAACACAGAAAGTAGGCTGTTTATCTCTCTCAGGAAGAAAAATATAGGTAGTTAAAATAAACTGGAAATGCAGTCTTACTCTGTTTGGTAGAGGCTGTTGCCTTGGGCTGTGACATATCTCATTAACCAACCACGAAAACTTTGCAGTTTTGCATCTTTGCTCTTCATCAGGTAGATTACCATTCATATTCTTTATCTACAGTTGCTCAGGGCAACAGTGAGTAGGGTATTTGTGTATTTCTGGTGTATTTACACAAGGCTGCTTTCTGATGAAGCAGACTTTGGAGCTGGGTCTTTAAATGCATGTGTTGATGGACAACTGCTCTGTAATTAAATAAGAAAATGCCCTTTTCATTCGGCCGGGGGGGGGGGGGGGGGGGGGNTTCAGTTACCTATTGAGGTGTTTAGCTGTGAATGTGCTGTGGTAACAACAGGCTGTTGGAAAAGCTGGTAGCAAAACAATAGCCTGAAATAAAATACTTTCTGGAGGCCTCTCAAGGGTGGTTAATAGACAATTCCTGAGCTTTTAGCTGTTAAAAGTCTGCTCAGAGCTCCAGCCAAGTTACAAAACATGTTTTGTCTGGCATTTGTGTGGATCGGTGAGCCAAAGGGTTATGAACAGTTAAAAAAATCCTTTATGACAGAGTTTGGGCCCTGGTTTTGAAAAAGCTGCTGATAGAGTATGAAGAAGGTAGGGCTTCTCCCAGATCTCCATCAAAGGAGTTTGAGTCGCTTAGGTAAGTGGGGTTTGGCATATGTATTTGTTGTTTCAAACCCATACTCCTCTATTTGTTTTTCTACTGATAAGATTCATTAGTGTTTGGAAAAGGCGGCATGGCTACTAATTTAGCATGGCCATAACTTTTCAGGAGGGAGAAGACTCGGGGTACAGAGTCCGGGGAGAGGGCCAGGGAGCTGCAGGCACCCCAGGCTGGGACCAGGTCTGAGCATGAGCAGGCAAGGACACACTGCTGAGCTTGGGATCTCAGAGGTGCTCTGGCAAGGGCTGGAGTGCAGCCCAAACGTGCGCACTCCAAACAATGACTCTGTGGCCACCTTTGCTATTTTTAATAAAATTCTCGTGCTCTGTGAATGTATAAAACGGAGACCCTGGCAAATGTTGTAATTTGAAATGTCTAATTTGAGGTTGTAATTTATTAGAGCATTTTTCTGAAGCTGAGACTCACTTTTTTTTCAGGTATCTATTGTTTATTTAGTAGCTTGAAAGAGAAGATTCTTCTATAAAATAAAATGTCATTACTGTGTGTGGTTCTGGGACAGATGCTGTATGTTGTCGTGTTGTTCTCATTGGAAAGCAAACATAAATATAGTTACAGCAGTGTTAAATTCTGTGACTAACCTAACATACTGTTTAAGATTTTATGCAGCCAAGCATGTTATCTTTCACTGAAAGAATGTTTACTACAATTTTATATTAGTAATCTACAAGGGGTTGCTAAGTGTACATGACAAATGGATTGCTTCTTGCCATAATGCGAAGAAAATGGTAAGAAATTCTTGACAAAAGTCTTCTGCTCCTTTAGTAGCAAAGAAGTCCCGAGAAAATAAATCTGTGTATCTGTCTTGTGTATTTTCTCCTTCCACAGTATACATGTATGGGGAGGGGGACCAATGGAGACAACACCCAGGCTGTAAAATATGTTTATTTTGTTTTCCTCTATTTAATTGCTGATGGCTTTAAAAGTAAGAGAACTATCAGGCCTTACGTTTTCATGTTTTTCCCTTTCTATTTAACCAGCTGCATAGCTGATCTGTATTTTCCTTTTTATTAGATTGAGGCTTTTTACTCTTCTACTTCAAGTAGACACAAGTCTTCTTCCATGGTGCTGTGAAGGTGACCACGTAGGTCACCTCTGCTTTTTAATTTGCTAGCAAAACAAACTTCGTGTGAGCATATTCAAGCATACATTTGTTTTCTGATTATGGTTTACATTTTTAAAAATCAGCGTGAACCTTTTAGGAAACTGTTTTAAGTATAAATGTAGTATTCTTGGCTGATGCAATAGCTATAGGGGAGCTGAAAGAGCTGTTTGGAAACTACCTGTGTATGTGTGGAAAGCAGAAGTGCCACATTTCCAAACCACTTGACCAAAATGTCATACTTTGTGTATGTTAGGGCATATGAACGAAGCATGCTACCAAGTTAATTTGCCCAAACTGGAAGCTGATTTGACAGTGAACTCACTTCTTTGCTTCAGCGTTCTTAGGTTTGTTTTTGAATTCTGTGAATTAACATCAATACACGTGGGAGGACATTTTCTTTGAATCCTGCATTAAATTATTCTGAAGAGGCCCTGACAGTGAGAGGAGTTGAATGTCTGTCTCCTTGTCTATCCTCTTAATGGGCCTTGCACTGTGTATTTCTGCACTTATTTGAAGCAGTGATATTAGTTTTCCAATTACTGCTCAAGCTCTTTGACGGTGCCGATGAGCAGTTATGCAACATGTCTGGGTTGCTTCCTTTTTCCCAAGAGTGAGCAAGGACTGACAGAACAAGCGCTGGCTTCTTTGTGCAAGTTAACTCTTCAACTGAAATTTGGAGCTCATGCTGTGGCTACTTGAAACAGCTCCCTGATTAACAAAGATGAGAGGTTACTGCTATTAAAGAAAGGATGGGTGCTAGCACAGTGTCAGGAGAGCTGGAGTTCGTTCTGGTTTTTCTGAAAAGCTGTATACAAGTTCCTGTAGCATTTTTGTTTTCTATCCATTGTAGGAAGCAGTGACATTTTATTTAAGGTTAATCAGCCCAAATGGCGCTGATTGTTCTAGTGTAGGGGTTAAACAAATACATAAACCCTTGTTTGGGCTTGTTACTTGGCTGCTTAAGTGCCTCAGTGATCCGTCTCACTGGCCTCCAGCATTTGTTTTTCCTTCAGGAATGTCCACCGTGCCTGTGCTGCACTTTCAAAAAGGGAGCAGCTTTGCCAGATTTATCAGCAGATGCATCTCCAAATGAGTTGTTTATGTCTGGTAGGATGCTGGGGGTGAACTGCCAGCAAAGGGCTGCCAGGGCTGGCTCTCTATACCTGGATCACAGGATGACTCAAAGTCATGCAGCTGTGGTGCATGACTAGGTGCTTAATTACATTGCCCTTCCTCTGGGGCTCTTTCCTGCAATAATGATACCCATCTCATGGCTTGTCCTTTCTAAAGAAAAGTTAGGCTAGTGTTCTCTTCTCTCTTTGGGGGCTTGTCCTCTTGGGGAAAAGCAAAAGAGTGGTAATTAAAATCGTGGAGCATGTCCATCTCTCGAGGCAGGCCCTCCTCCCAATGCAAGGTGGTGAGCAAGCTCTGGCTGAGCCAGCTGTGCCCATTCTAGGAAGTTTCCATTTCTGTTTGCCCCCTGCCCCCTTGGCAGAGGTTACGGCTCCCCGTCGGGGTTGGTGGCATAGACGTGGCAGTAGACACCCGTGTCAGGTGCTGGAGAACCAATTCGGCGTGTGTGCACTTGGTGGCAGCCCCTCAGCCTGCCCGAGCCGCCGGAGCAGCTGGGTGGCTTTGGAAGTGCCCTGCAGCGGGATGGAACTGGGCAGGAGTGGGCTCAGCCTCTCCGGGTTGGCCGGGTTATGCTGGAGTAGGTGGGTTACACAGCTGCATCCTGAGACTGCATTTTGGCATGTGCAGGGAGGCTTTTCACTCCAAATTCATCTCCCTCACTTTCTTGCCTGCTTCATGCAAGTGTGACCTAAAATGTGGAGTGCCAAGTCTGATGCAGTGTTCCTTGCTTTGCAAGAAGTTTTTTGTATTATTATTTTATGTATTATTTATGTATTATTTATGTATTATTTAGTCCCCTTTTTTAAAAAGTAGGAGATTTTTCATCTTGGATTGAATGATTTAAATTCACTGCTGTGTACCAATGATCTAGTGGATGTAGTTTGGTCTTGGAAGAGAGCAGTTTTACCAGTTTTACAGGTTGTGGAGATAGCATTGATTGTAATTTTTGGTCAGTTTGTTAGTCTTTTAGTTAGTCTTTTAAATACATTAGCTTTTAAGTCTTACCCTTTCCTTCATGCTTTTCAGATGGCCTCATTTGTTTGTAGGTTCAAAAGGTTTCTCTCTTCTCCAGGAATCAGCAAATTAAACACAAATCAGTACGGGTTTTTTTGCTTCTCTAAAACTGTTGATTACCTTGTATTTGTAGTCTCTCTGCTGCATTAGTTTGTTAGAATGAACCAGAAAATACTTGAATCACTGCTCCATTATAAAAGCAGCATTAGCTGTATGTATACAGGAGTAAATGCACTGCTAGGGTATTTCAAACTAATAATCTGGAATAGAACGCAGCACTGTCTCATTTAAAGTGTAGTTCTGCAACCATCTGTGTATTTGCTAATAAAAAGGGGTGGGTTTATATCATCAACAGAGTGAATTTAGCGAATCAAAACACGTTCCAGGGTAAAAGTGACCTAGAAAGAAATATTTTCACACAGTTTTATGTTACTACTGTTTTTCATTCGTTACACATACGCACATCCCCGGCTGAGATGTTTTTTTGTTTTGTTTGTTGGTTTCAGAAGCTTCCTGGCTTTCTCTAAGAGTTATTTAGTGTCCCAGATCTGCCAATTATGAGCTTCTCAAGCTATGGGCACAGGAGCAGAGGGACAGACCTCCAGGCAGAAACATGGTGCAAATAGCACTGAAGCAGCTGCAGACAAAAGGGCAGGCTGTGCATTTGATAAGTAAGAATTCAGTGTACTAGAACTGCAACATAGGCATATGAAAGGTGACAAATTTAGCCCAGGGTAAAGTTGCCTTTCGGAGAGAGCTCAGTCCCTAGTTAGTCAGGTGTTCACGGCTTTTAAATCAGGATTGCTTGATTTGGCACAGATTAACCGTTTTGTGACCTCTGTCCTCGATCTTGGCAACCCTCATGCATTTGAGTTTCTCTGGTCATGTTGTCTGATTGCACTTGGGGTAGGGGGAAACCAGAACTTGGTAGAATATTGAAGGTAGGTATGGTGCATTTCTCTTGGATTTCCAGGCCTTTGGTGATCCAGGTGAAACCATGGATGCTGGATATCTAGGGATCACAGCCACTCTTTTAAGTTTCTCTGAACTCAACAGCCAAAATCCAGCATGTCTTGCATGAGCTGCATGTCAGGAAGCATAGCATGTCTCAAGCATGTTGACTGAGCATGAGCAGAGCTGCTATGAGTAGAGCAGCCCAGGCTTTCGAGATGTAGTCAACTTGCTGTAAGTTGTTTCTTGTTTCTACAGAAAACAAATCTTACTGAACCACAGCTCAAGAGGCTGCTCAGCCCCAGCCTCATTTTTCTTCTTACCAGTTCTTCCCCAGAATGTTGGCATGTTGCCGGCAAGTAGCAACTTCAGACAGTATAAATAAAAATCACTGTCCTTAACAATGAAGATTTTTGTGTGATATTGAAGTCTTTGGACAGATTAGGCAGCCTGCTGGAAGCAGAAACATGGCAAAGACTAGAAATTGAGTGAAGAGGAAAAAATATTATGTTAGTCCTTAAATTGAATTACCTTGCCATTTGTCACTTCTGTAGTGTTCTTACTTTGTGTAAATCCTCTTTCTGGTTTGATTGCAGGAAGGAAAGTATCCATTTCATATGCCCCTCCCCAGGAATGATACCCTGCTGTGAAAGCTGATACTTCTCCCTGTGTGGATGTGTCTTACGTCACATCTGCATTTGGCTACGTCACTTTTTTTTCAGCTGTTGCTGCACTGGCTCTGTACAGGGCTCCTTGAAGCCTGTTCTACAGGCTCTGATCCTCTTGGAAGGAGCATTATTGAGTACCAGTGTTTCCAGACAGCTGTGATTCCTTCATCATTTGTTTGTAGTGACATGATTGTTATAGCCAGGGTTAGATCGCATATTGTGAACCCCGAGGAGCCGGAGAAACTTGTGGGGTTTTTTCTAGCTAATTTACCAAGCTCCAGAAACTTCGTAGAATTGATGGGTTTTTACCCCAAGTGAGTCCATGATGTACTTTGAAAGCTGTTACGGATCTTCATGTGGCTGCAGGAAAGTGAAACTGCCCCCTCTCCCCCACCCACTTTTGCATATTTGAAAGCAGAATTCTTCAGACTTTTTATTAGCAACCACAACAGATGCTTAGCTTCTGAAACTGCTCTGAGGCATCAGATTGAGAGGAGCTGAGGTTACAGGCTTGATGCTGATATAGTTGGCTGAAACACTGTGGTCTTTATCATGCAAAGAGTGGGCATAGATGTATTATTTTGAAACACTGGTATTTGGCATCTCTTCTTGAAAGGGTTATATCTACTTGCTTCTGTCCCCTGCATTTTTAGATTAGGGCCTTAACTGTATGTCTGTGTATGTTAACAACTTCTAGGATAGGAGTGGCCTCATTAAATGTACTTCATGATCATCATGATGTGATGGTTTGAGGTAAAAAGCCAGGTTTTGTTTTTTCTATTAAACATGTTGGGTAGTAAGCACTCTTGCTTTTTTAGCTTGAGCAAAGCTAAAAAAGTGTCTCCTGGAGCTTCTTTACTCAACCTGGAGTAGATGTCGATAGAGGGTCCCATTGTTTCCGCCGTCCTTGACCTCTACTGTAGGAGATATCTGTACTTGAAGACAGAAGATCTCTTAAGTTCCCATCTAATTTATGAGCAAGGGGGAGGAAGTGGCCTTTTCAGAACTGGTTGCAGAGCAGCTATGCAACTGAATTTGAAAAGTCATTCCATCACAGACATGTTGACATGGATTCTTTCTGCTCCTTGTCTTCATTTCTTAGTGCACTTGCGTGAGAAATGCTAGGATTTAAGGAAGGGAAAGAGAAGACATCTGTATCTAGCCTGCAAGAAAATGGTAAATGATGATGTAGACAAATTGAGTGATTACAGGACCCTGACACAGAAGGCATGGAAGATAAAGCTGGGGGTTTTTTTCAGTGTTGCAGCTGTGGGTGGGAGGTTTTGAGTTTTGATGGCTGTGCTTTATTGACATCATTAATGTTCTCACCTGAATAAGTTAATTATCCAGTAATACAAGTGTGTGTGTGTGGGCAGGGTTCAAATCTTCCATATATTTGATAGTCTGTTGGGTAAAATTTTGTGCAAACCTGCTAACAAGACACTGATCATTTATTTATGGCATGCTTGGGAACTTAGCTGTGTAATTCAAAATCTTTACAGTGATTTCTTTAAAACTTTTAATTCTAGTTGTACAAAACTCTGTGTTGATGTAAGTATCAATGTTCCACAAAAGAACTTGAAGCGACGAAAGATCTTGAGAAGAGATGATAAACAAGAAGTGGGTAGAAAAATCATGATGACACACATTAATCAGCTATTTAGGCAGCACAATAGAATGACATTTTTCTTTCTGACTTCTGTGAGAATACCAGTAAAACTGAATCCAGGTGAGTTTATTGAAGTGGTTGATGTATAACTCCAGTGATAGTTAATCAGTGTTACTGTGAATTTAGGCTAGGGATGATAGTCACATTGGAAGAAAATTCAGCTAAATTGATGTGTGTCTGTTAATGCCATACTTTATAACTGGCATAAACTTAAAATTGCACTTGCAAGCCTTGTTCTTAGATGGACCGTGGTGGTTTACAACCTAGCTGGAAAATTAAACACACTCAAGCTGCTCCGTTTCCCCTGCCCTTCTGATAATGGTGGATCATTGGGAGAGATTATGAGTTGGAAAATCAATTTACTGAAAATCGCAATAACCACAACAATATTATTAACAAGGTGTGTGTTTTACACACAGAACGGTATTCACCACTGAACACCTCCCAGGTAGCACTTGATGCGGTCTCCAGCCCCAGTGCCGCTCTCCAGTGTGGTAGTGCCGACCCAGTCCCGCTGTAGGGCAGCTCTCTGGCGTGGAGGTGGCAGCACAGTCCTAGCACAGGGCGGTGTATGGTCCAGACCTTCTTCCCCAGAGCCAGGCAAAAACCGCATGCTTCCACTTTCTGGCACCAGCGTCTTCCTGCCAAAACCGCAGCCCCAGCAATGATGTGCGTGCTGTGGAATTGAACAGTGCTTGAAACTCCATCCCGCTTCTTTTCTCTGTATGCAGGACACTGACTAAACCAAGAAATTTTAGTCAATGTCCTGCACACAGAGATCTCTTATGAGATCTTGTGCTACCTAAACTAAGTATTAAAATCCCCTCTGAAGTTAACAGGTGACAAGAAAAGGCAACAGTAGCAACGGCAAAAAACAATTACTAATGCTTGGTCTTGGTTTTACAGTTAAAAACACCCCTAACACTAACAAAAACACCCACCCACCAACATTAAGAATCAAAGAAACCACAGCTTTTTACGAAAAGGAAAAAAAAATGGCAGTAGCTTCTTTGAGGTGCTTTAACATGATTGTAGCATGGGTTTTGGCTCGTACTGGCTTTGAAGCCCTGATGATAACGAGGTGGGGTTAAAGTCTCTTTGTAGTAGACTACTAAAGGCCTTTGGGACTTTGTTTTACTTAGGTACTGTTTAGCTTAAGAAGATTAAAAAAAGACACAAATCTGCACGTAAACGCTGCGTCGAGGGTCATAAAGGTAGAGCAATGACAAGATACAGCATGAAAAACTTCTGTGTTATGTTGAATTTCAGCTTTCAGCTTGTCCTGTGCATCTTCAGGGGTAGGCAAGCAAATTGTTTTCCAGCCATGTCATTGAACAGGTAGAGATAATAGTCATGAGGGGTCCCATGCGTCAAAGGTGTTCTGTCTTCTTAAAGCTCTATCTGTATTAATTTTTCTCTCTGTTTTGGTCATCAGCTAGGCTGTGTTGATGCCAAGAGCAGAATGGTGCTTGGGAAGATGGAAGCCTAGAAAAGGCATGCTATAACCTGCATCCGTGCTGCACTCAGGACACATACCGACTTGTCTTATTCAAGGGAGCTTTACATTTCCTTAAAACGGGGCTGACTTACAGTAGCGTGGAGTTGGGTCTAGCCTGAAGGACCTGCTCATGGACTGGGCAAGTTGTCAGGCAGCTGGCTCACCTGGAGCACCATATTTCTGTGCCCCTGATGCTGCTGGTGTCTGTGCCATATTGCTGCTAGGCTGACCTTGGTTTGTCACGGTCTCACATGCAGCTGCAGAAGAGGTTGCCTTTGGTTGTGCTAGACCCTCTGGGGGTTCAGTGCTGGGGGCACTTGAGGCTTAGCCTGTGGGGGGAGTAGTCTTACCACAGTGCAGACTGTTGCGGAGCCAGGTGATTGCTCACCTTTCTTGTTTGTGGCCCTACACCAGCTTTTCCGTGTTAGAAATTCCTTCAAAAACAAAACACTGATGTCTCAGAGTTTTTGAATCTGTGTGCAGCCTATGCAGAATGATTCTTAGGGTGTGTAACAAGAGTGATCACTTGAGATTAGAGCATGGCCTGCAGGAAGCAGGATCTGTCAGCTCCTGAGGTGGGGATTGTGCTGGCAGCTCCCAGGGGCTGCCCAATCTGGCCTGTGCAGCTGCTGCTCACGCTGCTCCGTGAGCTCCTTGGGCCTTGTGTACCCCAGCAAGGAGCTCTGGAGAGCAGATTGGCTTGGGCAGCAGAAGAGCTTAAGCTGTTCCAGAGCAGACTGGGGAAAGGCTTGGCTGAAGGAAGCAAAGGCTTTACTGTCTGGAGAATGAGGAGAGAGTTGCCTGCAAACCTACCATCTGAAAAGAGCAAAGGCCATTATTCTCAGGTTCACTTTCTTTTTTGGCAGGCTGTGCTATATCTCCATAGAGAAAACAAGGGTAGTCCACAAATTGAAGAGCTTATAAATCATTACTCTAGATAAAATGATAAAGCCCAGGAGGATCTAGTTCACACTGCAGTTCTGTAGCTTGCTCTGACAAGCAGAGTGGGTTAGAAGTTCACAACTGAGAAGTAGTAAAGTAGAGAAGTAACCTTTTAAAAGTTCTCTTTCTATCCCTAAGACTCTTGTGTTCTGAAATGAGCAATGGATAAGTAGCATCAAGCATGTGAATCAGTGCTTATAAAAGCAAAATTCACACACAAAACTGTTCTGAGAAAGAGTTTGACTTAGAAGACTTTTGCATTAGAATCTCGTGAAGTCTTTCTGGGGAAGCAAGCTGATTTTTTTCCAAACTTTCAGAAGCATCGGTAGTTTAAAAACTACTGAAATCTATTGTATATCAAAAAGTAACTTGATACTGAGTGTTGAGTACCATGTGGCAGCAGTTGTTATACTTAACTCCTAAGTTTGAAAAGCAAGATCATTTATTGGTTTTTGGATTCAGTGAATTGTAATTTCCTTCTTTTTGAGCATAGTTTCTGACTTTTTTCTTTTGCTGTTTTTGTTGGTTGGTTGTTTTCCATTTGGCTGTTAGAAATCGATGTTCTCAGCTAAGTGGGGATGTTTTGTTATTCCCTGTGTTTGTCCAGGTTACTATATTGTATAAGAAGCTGCATAAGTAACACATAGGCAGTATTAGTGTGATACACTCAAAAACCTTCGCAAAACCAGAAATTATGAAAGTGGCATTTTTATTGAATAGGAGCATATTAATTTTTAATAATTAACAGCATTAGATAATTGACATCATAAGACTTTTAAAAATCAGCGGGAAAAAAATAGCCCTCCATCAATGACTACTTAGTGGTTTTTGCCCAGCTCATGCAGCCTGTACTTCTTACGTAGGCAAGAGAGTGTGCATTTGGAGAGTGGGGGAGACTGCCAAGTGTTTTTTTGCAGCATGTTGGAGGCAAAATTGCTTTTCTGGAATGTGGCAATTCCCGAATTTCTGTCTAAGGGGAAGCCAGATGCAATCAGCTGTGTCACTGCCTGAAGCTGTGGTTGCTGGGTTTCCTGCCTCTTGGATACAGAGGGGGAGCAGGGAGGGGACTTCATCTGGTGCAGAATTTCCTAAGAAAGGAATTTTTCCAGCATCATGCACCTGCATGACAAGAAAGTGAGAACGCTGTTAACACCTCAGTTATTTAGCTGCCCTGGCTGTAAGAGTAAAGTGCGTGACAGAGAACCTGTTGTGAGTTTTCTCCAGGATATGGTAGCTACTCATCACCTGAATGGGTGAGTGGGTGGTTGACCCTGAGTAGCCACCACGGGATGCCCCAGCCATCTTCAGCTCTCACCATTTAAATAATAAAGTATATGGGAAAGCTCCGTACTGGAAGGGGCATCCCTTTCACTGCCTTTTTCATGCAGGGATAGCAGTGGGCAAGGGGAAGTCCCTTTTAACCCTGCTTTCTTGAGTGGGGACTGGAGAGCAGTTTGCTCCCTTTTTGCTGTTTCTGGAAGGTATTTTAAACTCTGGAAGAAAAGATTTCTTTAGTAGAGGAGAAATGTGATACATTAGAAATAAAATAGCTGTAAAAGGATCATATAAAATGTGAAACAGTATAATAAAATATCTGGGTTTGGGTGCTGTGAGTATAGTGGTGGCTTTTAAGGATTTTAAATGGCCAAGTAGCTGGTTTCAGCACTCAAGCACCATCCTTCTCTTGAAAGACTGATGATCTTAAGATGTCAAAGTATATAAAGATTAGATCTTGCAGTGTAGCTCAGGTGATTAGGGTGAAGTGGCTGTCACAGTCTTGTTGGTTCCAGCGGGTACTTCGTATTTTACAGATGATAGAGATGGATAAGGGGTACTGTGAAGAAGCAAGAGGAAGAAGAGGATATCAAGAGTGCACCTGAGGACAGCCATGAGGCTCCTGTAGTAGTGTAGAGGAGAAGATCTTGCATCCCCTCTGAACCTAGTGGTGGGGAGGGTTTTGTCTTGCACCCACAGCAGTGTTTTTTTTGGGAAAGAACTGCCTTGGCTTGAGGGTTTTTGTGATTCTCCACCCGTTGGTTTGTGTTTGTGTTTCAGTTTCTGTATGCCGTGGAGAGTACACAAAAGACTTAATTCTACAGATTTATTAAGCTGATATCTTTCTCTGGCCCATAGCTCTTAGGGCTAACCAAGGTCAATATTTTTGAAACTGTGGTTTATGGCAGTGGCTGTTGAGGAAAACTATTCTACTGTGCTTATTAATTTATGTGAATATTAAGTGTAGCTAAGTGCATTGCACTTCAATAATTTAATCTTTATTTAATTGTTGGTAGCTAAAAGCAAATAGGAATGTCCATAGAAGAGTTTCTTATAAAATGCTTGCATTGTGCATTTCCTCTGAACCTGAAGTTTTTATTTTGTTTCCTGGTCTTTAAAGTTCCTCGTTATGGTTGCTGTGACACACTTAGAAAGAGAGCAATCCCGTCACTAAGGATCACTGCAAAATGTTTAATCTGGCATTTCTAAGTGATGAAATTAAAGAAGATAAGAATAAAAGCACTGGAATAGCAAATTCTATTTCCAGCTTCTTCTGCATAGAAACAGCATCATTTGGAGCACACCAAAATGCTTCCAGTTTTAACTGTTGTGCGTAAACACAGAAAGAAGCTGTGTAGGAAGAGGGAAGGTGTATGGACATCCCTTATTATTAACACCATGTACAGATAATAGGAGGGCTTTTTCTGAAGGGCACCCGTACGATCTTTTTGTGATGGAGAGAAGTACAAGAGTGTAAAAATTTGTTGCACAGAAAATGCTGGAGCCCAGGGTGTTTTGAATTACAAGTCAACAGAATATTTTCAACCTGCTTTTTAACCAAGTATTGGGGGTCTAGAACATTGTAAAAGGTGAATACCTGGGGAAGGTATCCTGCTGAAGCACATTGTAACCTGAATTTCAGCACTGAATCTGTGTAGTGGTTATATACAGACAAGAGAAAAAGTAGGGGAAAAAAGTGAAATAAAGTTATATTAACACTAATGTGCTAGTGACCTATTTTTGTGTAATGAGAAGATAGAGAGAAGGAAAGCCCCCTTTGAGGTGTTATCCCTCCTAGATGAGTTACAAGTGAAGGTGTGTGGTTGAGCCTGCTCCCCTCCTCTACCTCAGCTGGAATCAGACCTGTCCAGTGCCATGGGGAGGACTTTGAATTGCTGAAATGCAGCTACTGATTCCCATTTTTATGGCTCAGAGCAGGCTTAAATAACACTGTAGGTGGGTCTTCTGGTATTTAGTGTTTTACAACATTATGTTTTTTTTGTCGTTGGGAATTGTGTGGTGGTGAGCAGGATGACAAGAAAGCTTTGGAATGTGCAGGGGATTGTGTTTAATGTTCTGTGTTGGACATCTCTCACAATGCCATGAAACTCTGTTCCATGACTGGTTGCTAGAACAAGGGAGCCCTGTACACACAGGCAGTAGGCAGCTACCCCTCCACAAGCAGCTCTGTGGTTAATAGTCTAAGATACAAAAGTTTTGAATGTAAAGTTTGTAAATCAGGACAGTCCCAGCCTGTACCACTGGTGACCACATCCCAAGCTACTTCAGTGATAGGGCTTGGCAGTTGGAGTGTCCATGGGTCCTGTGGCTGCCATAGATAATGTCTGGCCAAAGGTGAGCAGTTTCTTCTGAAATCCCACCTTTACTAAAATAGCTGGATGGTTTGCTTGTTGCAGACAGGGTTATAGCAAGTGTTTGTGTGTCTTTGCTCTTCACAAGTGTTAAAGAAGCACAATTTGATTCGTGTGTCTTTTAGAAATGGTTCACAGGGCTAGGACACTGCCTGCAGGTGGTAGTGGTAGTGTTGCTAGAGCTTTTGGAACAAATTTAGTTATGTCTGGAAATTTTGCCTCAAATTTGGTGATATACCTCCAAGTCATGTTGTTTCTTCTCAAACATCACAATTAGGACCCTTTTATGCCAAGCTTCTCTTTCAAGCTTTACCACTTCACCTTGCCTTTTTGTTTTAGGCAAATCTTTGCGTGTCCATGCCTTAGTTGCTATTAATTCTAAAACAAGGATACTTTTTTCATACCTGTCTTCTAGGCAGGAGTTGTTCATTGCTGCCTCTGAAGTAGAAATTGCACTGCAGATTTTGAACAGCTTTCCAGAAGCTAAATAAGAATTTCTGTTAATGGGTCCTCTGACTCAGACTGAAAGGGAAATGTGTGTGAAGCACTCCGTTGTGCCATCTTGTGGTGTCCCCTGTCTTGTTCCCTACAGTAATGTGAAAGGTACGTCTCTTCTCTGAACACAGATTTATTGGCATCTCTTCTGATATCTGAGCACACATTTTAAAAAAAAAAAAAAAAGCTAAAAACTGTTCCCCAAACCATCCTCTGCCGCCCAGAAAATACAGAAATTGGTGACTCATAACAGAGCAGGCTTGAATTTTTGAAGCAGTGTGGTGGCAATAAGGACCAGTGAAAAGCTATGATCTGCACAGCATTGCCATGGCCGGCAGGCTCACTCTTTGTCCACAGTTCCAGTAAGGGAGCCTTGTTGAGGAGGCAGTGGTTGACTTGAGGAATGATAACGGAAAAGCATGCAGCATAGCAGCCCTTCATGGGGATGGCTGAGGTAATTAATTATGCTGCAGAGCTTACCCCTGTCTCAGGCAGGAGAGAATTGTAATGATGCAAGCAGCAGCTCCCCTTACTGTGTTTTGGTCTTTGGCTGGCCATGCAGGCACCAGTGACTTAGGAGAGCCTGGGAATGTGTTCAACTTGGCTAAGGGTCAGCTCAGGGGGGGAGAAACTCTGTTTTTTTTGTGTGTGAACTGAAATGCGCTAACCTTTCCCTAATAGTACTTCTTCAGCAGCAAAAGACTGCTTTAGTATTGGTGTATAAATAAGGGGACATTTGGAATAGGAGTGAATAAAGTCCATCAATGGTTTCATTATAGATGGCGCTTCAAAAGTAGTTGAGAGCAAATGATCAGAGTCAAATTCAAGAGCGAGGGCTGTGTGGGTGAGGTGGCGCTGCTGCAAGCCTTCAGACTGGGGCTGAGCTGGGCTTTTTTGCTGGTGTCAGTGCTCTGCAGAGAAACCCACCATATGCTAAGTGATGCCACCATTTCAGATGATGCTGCATACATGTTCCTGCCATGCCTGAGCTAATCAGCCCTCCAAAAAGCCCTCCAGGATGTCAGCTAGCCTCTTACTATAGAGGGGCTCAGTGCTTTTAGCAGGGACTGCCTCTCTCAAACCCAGCTCTTATATCTCTAACATGGTACTGAAAGGGGCCTTTTATCTAATCGAACTCCAGTTGCTTCAGGATGAAGCATTTACAACATCAGGCATGCAACCCGGGAAATGAACGGTCGATTCTACAGGGACTGAGGGAGGCTGGATGCTCTAACACGTATTGATTCATCCATGTTTTAACAAAACAAAAACTCTATTAGTGCTGCTGCTTTACCTCACATTATTGTGTGTACATTAGATATGGAGTCAGCAGTAGCAATGGAAAGCTTATGAGAGAAATCATAAAGGAACTAATAGAGGTGGAAACTTTAAAATGATGGTGTTTTGGATGATAATGGTAATGAATAATGAGAAAAATGGGGATGATATAACTAAGGTATATACAGAAAGGTGACTGTCTTCAGTCTGGATTCAAGGGATTCTCAAGACGAAGGCTATCACAAGAATGTGATAAGAAAAAAGAAAACTTGCTGTAAATGCTTCTTTCCTCAAGTAAATTGCAATGGAAGAGACTGAATCAATTTTGAGGCTGACAAAATGGCGAGTGCCAGGGGCTAAAGAAGCTACAGTGGAAGGAAAGGTACAGAGAGTACATTTTAAGAAGTAAAATTGCAACAGCTGATCAAAGAAAGGACAAAGTTAGTTGTTCTTTTTGATTTTGGGTTTTTTTAAGGTTTCTGTGTCAATCAGTTCCCAGCAGGGGAAAAATATTTGGTTAATCATCTTTGAGATTTCAGCAGAAGGAAGTTTCAAAACATCTGTGGTAGTAAGTGGTGGGAGCATCATGCAGCTTCCCAGGCCCATGAAGTGCTTAGGTGTTTTCATTTTGTTTCATATCTAGCTACGTAGTCCAAGTATGTTCACTGTGTTTTCCAGAACTCTTTATTCCTGAGCATTTTAAAAAGGGTAGTGGTGTTTTTCAGATTTTCATTTCCTTATGGATTTGAACCTGCTTTAAGTATAGACAGGGTAGCTTTAGTTGCTGTGGATTGTGTGGCAAAATAGATGCAATTAGTACAGAGCTGTGTGTCTCTAGTGATCTTCCCAAGTGTGACTGCCAGGTAGGATGGCTGGGTTAACCCAGTGCAGCCCTGTTAATTTAACTTACTGTGCTAAAATGGGTAATAAGGCTAGGATTTGACAATAGATGCCAAAATGCCTCTGTATATTTGTTAAATTTATATGCTCATAGAGGGTTTCTGTTATTTACTGGAACATATTATGTGTTCTGTTAAACAGAAGATGACCTTGTAGGCCATGAGTCTCTGGAGATAATAATTTGCAGGATATGTTTTTGATGAATGTTTCCAAGTTTTGTTTCATGTACATTCTGAGCAGTGTATGGAGCGTTACAGAATTTGGAATGATAAAAACATTAAGAAATCATCAACTTGGGTATGTGTGTGTGAATAGGAGTCATTTAAAATTCAAATTATAATCCTATTTTATGCTTAAAAAAAGAGTAGGAAAGCAGACCAAAGCTGCTGTTAACTAAATATAATTCTCTTTTATTGTCCTTGCCATGGAGCAACAGCCAGGTTGTGTACCCTGTATAAGACTTGCCTGGATGTGCTTGCTGCCTTCACATCAGTCACTCACAAACCCTTTGGCTTACAGGTGTGTTAAAGCATGAATTAACTCCTGAGCCTCTTTCTTCACCCTGCGTGTGTTTCTAAGAGATGGGATCTTTTAACTTCATTAGTGATTGAGTACTACTGGTGACCAAACAAAATGGTTATGGAGGAGTGGGGTTGCGGCGCATTAAGCTGAACAAGTGAGATCATTTTGTTATCAGATAATTAGATGGATTATACACCATGCACAACTGACATTCCTGACGGGTTGTGAGCCAGGGAGCTCTTTGTTCCAGGTTATCCCTGGACTTAGGGTGTCTGCTGCTCTGGGCCTCAGGACTTCCAAGTGAATTTGACCATGACACTTTTGTGCTCAAGGTTCCCTGGGTGCAAATGAATCTAACAGTGGCAGAATATTCTTGGTGAGATGCCTGAGGATTGCTTGAGAGTAAGGGTGGCTGCTTCTGCTTTTTAGTTTCTTTGTATGAAGAAATCAAAAACCTCAGGAAATTTAGAATCTGCCTCTTCTTGAAAAACAGCACTCCTGGATGCTTCTGAAAGCCCTAGACAATTGTGCAATCACACACATGCTCATTATTCTTGTCAGAGGAATGCACAGAGACCTGGGTCTTCTTTCAAAAAAATAACTTGTTTCTTAAGAGAGGACTTGAACTCTCAGTGTGAAAACACCTCCAGTGCATCTGCGTTTGGCGCCAGCATCGCATTTCTCAAGGGGAGGACTAGAGTGGTACATGTTTTTGAGTGGACTGCAATACGTGTTCTGTTGCCCTTGGAAGTACTAACAAGCGTGCAGAATCCAATTCACAGAGACATGGGTGAGCCTTACCCTGAGAGCCATTATTTGTTTATGCACTGCAGCCTTATCAAGGAGAGAGAAGTCATTGAAAACAAATCATTCATGTTTCACAGCTCATCCAGCAAGCCTTGAGTTGAACTGGGGTGCAGGCTACCCTGTTGCTAAACGTGAGCAAAACCAGACATCACAGTAAAAATTTGAAAATACTAGGAAAAAAAAAAAATTGGAAAGCCGCAAACTAAAGTGGATCCTTTTAAGGGTCATGATGTGTACTCGCATATTTTAACACTAAAGTTTTGATAAATGGCAAGCTTCACCTCATCCAATTCTGCCATTGTAAAAAAAAAAAAAAATCTAAAAATAATAAATCTAGTCCTGCTGTTGTCAAGATGGGCCATTAATTTTGCAGTGATAATTGACCTTCTCTTCAATTGACTTTACATAAAAATCAAACTTTTGCTTGTTTGTGAGAGTCTTAACTGTGAAAGCAGTAGAAATTTCTGTTACTGGGTTAGAAACTTTAGGCTTTTAAAATTTTTTTCTAGCATCTTATTGCTCTAGAGTAGCCCTTTACCTGCTGAGTGGGGTGTATCATCTTCCAGCAGGCCTCTTCTTTGTACATAAATGCATCTTAAGGTAAGGGGATTTTTCAGCTCTGTTGGTTTTAGAAAGATCACTTTGGGATCATTGGTATGTCTGCCACAAGAATAAACATTGCCATGTGCTCTATTGGAACATTCTTTTCCAACGTGATTTTGTTAGGGCCTTCTGGTTACCTGTTTACATTTAACTTTGTTATTTGGACTGCTCATGTGTACTGTGGTCATGTTAAATTGACCCTTTCTAGGCTCATAAAGTAGCTCGAGCTCTTATATGCAAGCAAATATTTTAAAGCAAGCCTGTGACATGATTTCTCCTGTAATGAGCTGTCCCACTGTGGTGACATACACAGAGCACTCATATCTCTAATGCTGTTGGCCAATACCTAGAAGGTAAATATGTAAAGCAGTTCTTCAAAAAGTTTCCTTTCCCCTGACTGTGTCACTTGGGCATCTGAGGTGTGGTGACCAGAAACTGCTCTGCCTGTGACACTGGAGGTTTTTTTGGTGGTGCCAGTGCAGGGAGGATTCCTGATCACCTTCCCCTCTTCAGACATGGGCAGCTCGTGAATGGGTTCATGAGTAAGAGTGGCACTCTTACTGATAGTGAAGCTATTTTGTAAGCAGTGGAGTGTGATCTTACCCAGAGGCTCCTGGGAGAGTGGTGTGCACCCTACTGTGTGTGGCTGCCCTGAGGAGGTGGGTGAGGGAGGGAAACGATCAAGGTTTTATTACTGTGAGAGAAAGCTGCTGCTAGGCTGGGGAAACAGTGGCTGAGCAGCGGAAAAACCCCTTGGGTAGGCCCTTCCCCTTTCTCCTGGTGCTGGACTGTGGAAGAGATACTTGGGATGGGTGTAGCTGGGAGAGGAGCACAAGAGGCTGTCTCTCCCCTATGCATGAGCAAGGAAATGAAGCAGCTTTGTGTGACAGGGCCAGCCTGTCATAAGGGGGCTTCAGTGGAAGGTTGAGGCTTACAGGGGGCATGGATTATTCTGCAGTAGTTTGGCTCTACACCAGTGGTAACCAGAGCACTGGGTCTAATCATACCAACCCTGAAACAATCTGCTAATACTCAACGCTGGTACGGCTCTGGTGCTGTCAGGATTTTGCAAGATGTTATTCAGCTGAGGAACTGAAGCTGAAATCCAATTCCTGAAGTGCTCAAACAGTGTTCAGAGTTGGATGCTGGGTTACATTCTCAGCCTGCTTCTTCCTCTCCAAGTGAGGAACACATTTTGTGTCAACTTGATCACTTGATCATGGATACCGAGCAGAGCTGCGTTCAGGAGGTTCTAGCTGTGCGAAAAGCTCTGCATGTGCTCTGTGATATTGATGCAGGTGTTTGAATAGAGTTTCTTTCTTTTTTTGCTTTTTAATCTGAAAAAAGATGCAGACAACAGCAGATAATTCTATGCGTAAATCGACAGTACTGTAGTTTTGCAAGGTGAGTCACTCCTTTTGCAAAGACTGTGAGTGGGATGTGCTACCAGAGATTGGAGTAATATGATATAGAATCATTACATTTTGATTAGCAGCAGCTTCCAAAATATTAGGTTTGTTGTGCTTGCTCCCCAGAGTCACTGGTCTTATTAATCTAACTGCATTTTTCCATTGCCTTTGCTGGAGAAGAAATTCAGGTGCTATCAATGAGAAATCTTCACATTCTTACTTTAGAAATGCCCCAAATGTGTCCAAAACTCCCCCATTTGGTTACAGTCTCTTATATTGCTAATAATATCGTGATAGTCTTGTATTTTTTTAATATATTTAAATACATCCTATGTTCCTGGTAGGACTTGTCATTCTTGCTTCTTTTTAAAATGTCACTAAGATTATGTTTTATGATCTTGAGAGATTGGTTAAATACATTTCTTCAGTTCAGTGGTTTGCTAACTAGCTTATAGCTGATCAGATTGCAGCAGTCTCTTCAGTGTGTTCTCCTGGATCTGATCCCAGTTTTGCTTCCTTCAGTGTATGACAGCAGAGGGAATCTACACTGACTCTGTTGGAGGCTTTTCCCCTCTGATATTAAATGTTACAATTAAATAATGTTATATATTAGATGTTTCCTATAAATTCCGTTCTTTTTTATTTTCAATAGGTGTTGGCATCATGTCGGGCATTTCTTCTAACATCTCGGATTCCCACCAAGGTAAAATCACTGTATTTATGTAAAATACTCTGGGGTAACAAATGAAAGTTACATAAACTAAGTAGCAAAAAATTAGCATGTTTTAGCTTGTACATCTGTTAAAAAAATAGATAATAGAGAAATGGTATGTAGCATGGTCTTGAGTTAGAATGGTGCTTCTATTAGTATATGCCTTAAATGAATTTCTCTATACGTATATATATATATATTTATCTACACACTCCTTTTCAGAGGGATTTTAATGTCTAGAAATGCAGGTGCCTGAAGAGTTGTGTTGTAAACTCCAACTTGAAGAACTGTGAGAGGAGCCTGATGAATTTTATAGAAGGACAGTTTATGTGCAAACAAGCTGATGGCATTATTCCCTCTAGTGTTTGTAGTGTCAAATAGGATTACGTTTGATTTGGAGAGAGCAACTGTGTTGAGTTTTATTAAATTCTGCTGTTTTCTAATGGTTTTTGCTGTTCATTTTGAAAAGCAGTTTGGCAACTTGCCTCGCCAGTGCCAGTGAATTATTTTTCCTGCGCCTGTGATAATTTGTAATGGTTGTTATAGAAGAGAAAGGTGATTTCCACGTGAATAAAAATGATGCATGTGAAAGAACATCTCTTGTCCAGCTTGGAATCAGTGAATGGGAATTTGACACATATCCTGTTTTATTGTATTTGACATATATGTGTCTCAGTGTATGTGTGTGTGTGTATGTATATATATACACACACACTTTAGAGAAATACCAGAATCCATAAATGGAACTATTGATACCAAATTTTCAGTTATGGTCACTGGTAAATGTGGCCATCCTTAGCTATAGTTTGAAGATGCTGACTGACAGGTAGGATGAACTGCAGCTTGAATTTCTGCTGATGTTTGTTTTCCTCAGTCAGTCTCTCTGTCCCTGCAGCAGGGATGTTTCCGGTTGGTTGTCTGTTGGTGTTTGAATCACTGCAGTTTTCAGCCAGGGCTTTTTAAGACAGGGTTTGGTGACTGCTTGCTTGGAAAGATAGATCCAGTTGATGAACAGCTCAGACATCAGTGTAATGGCAATTTGATAGACAGGTGGTTATCGTCATCATGTAAAACAATAGCAAAGCCATTATAAGCTCATCAGAAAGCTCTTGAAGGCTGAGGCTTGGAGTACTAAGTGATAACTCTGTTTAGTTGAGTGTTTCAGACAGTTCTCAGAACTCATTAAATAGATTTGCATAGTTGAAAAACTTGGTCCTGTTTCCATTAGAAACTAAAATATGTATTCTGTACTAGTAAAAATGTAATTTTGGTGATAGCAAATAGGAGGAAGACGATGAGAAGCTGTGCTTATGATTTATGTGAAAATTAATCTTTTTATGTCTGAACAATTATTAGGATGGCTGAAAATGCATTTCTAGCAGGGTTAGTGAAGCTTAGTAAATTTTCTAATGTCTGTGGTATTTTCAGTGGCTGCGCAGAAGCTTTCTGAGCCTGAGAACTTCCATGTAACTGTCAGGCAGTAACTCCTCGAAAGACAGGGAGAACATTCAGCAAAGACACATTATTTCTCTGGGGAACCTCTAACAAAATTGAGTATGCCTAGAGATGGCCAGTTCTGAGTAACTGTTACTGCTGCATTCCCTTCCAAGCTTTACATTTGCTTAAACAATGCTGTTGAGGTGTATCTACTAAACAAAGATCGAAGTTAAGAAGAATCAATGTTAAAACTACAATACCAATTCACCCTATTATCCTTAGAGCAAAGATATTTTAATGACTGCCTCTAAACTTCACACTCAGGTCCAATCAGTTCATTTCCACTAATCAGGATGGACTGATTGGGAAGGAAGGACAGTACTTAAAGCTTGCTAATTCTTGCTACAGTCTATATAAAATGTAATTGCAACATTAGTAGATGTTGGATGTGTCATCAAGCCCACAAATAAGCATATAAAATATTTGTAGGAATGTAATTCAGATTTGTGAATGTATTTGTAGTGCAACTCTCATTAAGTTTTGGTTGAAAAAATTGAGAACTGTGAAATTAGCTGTCTGGGTAACTGAAAGGTTCCTAAACGAGAGGCACTCATAGCTTTTTAAGAGAATTTTATAAACATATAATTTTGGGTAATAAATGAAATTATGCCCTTTAAAACCTTGTAAAAATTACTTCTTAGTTTAAGGTAGATGATGTTTAGAATGTGTTTTACATTTTTGCTGCAAAGCAAGGACTATAAATTCATATTATTAACTAGAAAAATTAATCAAAGATGAGCTGTAGAGATAGTGCCATATTTCCTGATATTTGTTAATTCCAGGCAAGAGGATTTGCAGAATAAATCCTTGAGTCTGGGTGTGCGTGAGCTCTTCAAATATTTCTGATTGTGTAAACATATATGTATATATGTGTTTGTACATACTTTAGTAAAAAAAGAACCTTCAAGTTGATAGGTAAATAATTATCAAAATATGAAGGATTTCCATCACAGAAACTGCCCCCCCCTAAAAGGTCATTGTAATTTAGGTAAAGAAATATTTAGTTAGTACTGGAAAATAAGAACTTTTCCCTTCTGTTTGTGTAGTCCTGCTTAATCCAGTAGCCAACAATAGCTGCTATAGATTTTTTGGTGGGGTTTTTTCCTTTTTTTCTTTCTACCCTAAGCCAACTGCTCAGGGCCATGTCATCACAAAAGGTTGCTAGCCCTGGCTTAGAAATAAAGTACTAAAGAGAGATGAATGCCTTGCACTTGGGAAAATTCAGGGTGTTGGTGTGAGCCCTGAGAAGAGACTTGTGCTGGTTCTGCCTCTCCTGCCTCAGTTCCCTGTGCTCGCTTGCATCATGATCAGATGTGATGGCACCCCTGAAACTGCTTGTTTACTGTGGGTGCTGCCCTTGCAGCAGAATATGTGAAAAGAAGCACATGAAGTCCCAAAAACTGCAGAGTAAAGTTCGTTCACCAAGAAAGGCCTTTGGTGGAAGGTGAACTTTGCACAGAAATAGGAGGAGTGCATATCTTCTGATGCTGCCAAATCATGAGGGGGCAACTGAAGGGATAAGGATTCAGAAAAAAGACAACAAAGGAGCAAAAAGACAGTAATAACAAAAGTTTTCTGGAAAGCTTTTTAATGGTTGGAAACTGGTACCTCTGTTCCTGACTTTCCAATATGCTGTTCCAGCCTTTACAGGGAAGGAGTTTTGTTTAGCTGTGTCTGGGTTCTGAACACCCCAGTAGACATTCAGGGTTACTTTATCACAAACAGGAATAGAACGACATGGTGCTTGACAGTTAGCCTGGGAGAACCCTGACTGTAAACCTAGGATAAGATACAGTACAGGAAACTTCAGACAGACTGTTCAGTTGCAATGGTTTCAATGATAACTAAAAGGAAATGAGCTAATGTCTTGCCCTGTAGTTAGGATTCAGTCCAAGAGGTTTGTTTCTGTATATCTCGGCTGTGTAATGGGTTAAAGTTT
>WBMY01004632.1:0-49000 GCA_013397315.1 Donacobius atricapilla
TAATAATAATAATAATAATGTTACACCGACACTGTCAGGATTTTTCATCTCCCCACTCCTGCTAGACTCTTCTATAAAAAGCCAGTTTGTTAAGCAGTTAGTCACTGCTTTATAATTCATAGACTCTCACGAAAGTTTTAATGAGAAACCACAAAAGCAGTAAGAGGCAAGTAAGGGCTGAGACAACTATTTATAAGGCAGCAAATATCCTGCTAGAGCAGTCTCATCTTGTGACGTGTGCGTTACATTTCTATCATGTGCATGCTAAATTTATATGTCATGCATTCCCTTAACAAGACTATTCATACAACTATGATAAATAGGGCCATAATCTGCGGCGATTTCCATCCTTCTGTATGCCAGCAGAAGTCTCTTAGCAACCGTTGTTAGGGGCAACGCCAGCATCCAGCATCTTTTTGTGGAATTCAGCAGGAGCCAAGCTTCCACTGGCTTACGATGGAGGCTCCAGCTATACCTCAGAGAAAACAGAGCCTCCCTTCCCCCTTCCACAAATCCCCACTGCCAGGAGACACTCACTGAGCAGAGCATGAGGCTCAGCAATTATTAGAAATTATCAATTTAGCAGAATCCAAGTGGCCATTCTGGACATGATGTGCATCTCCTCTCCTTTCACACTACAAGGCTATTAGCTTGTTCTCCAAGATCACAACAGCCTGGTCCTCTCCCCAGCCTGCTTGAAATTCACGACAATGTCTTTAAATGAGGCTGGGGAACCTCTGTAATGTGCTACAAAGAAATCCCTTTACTAGTCCCCTGTTGAGATGTGTCACAGATGCACTTCCAGAGCCATGTGCCATGTGTCTGCCTGTAAGGTTACAGCCATGATCTTAATGCTCCTTTCATGTTTTATTCTGACTGTAGCCTAATGCCATCTAATTGTTGAGCATCCCCCACTAGAGGAGTTGCTACAATTCATTTGGTTTTCCAGGATGCCATTTTTATTTTCACTGGGAACACAGACAGTTCTTTGGAATCAGGACTCTCCAGATCATGCCAGAATGCTGAAGGGTCTTCTGGATTAAAGGAGGAAAAAACCCAAACAGGTAAAGTCCAACCAAAAAAGTGATGGGGGTTTTATGCCAATCAAGCCACAGTGTGTTTTGAGCATCACCAGCTTTAATGATGACATCTGTGATATGGGCTGAGAAGGGCATTGGGCTGCCTCTTCCCTGGGGATTATATGAATATTTAATCTCAAATCAATTACTGAGTTGTTATTCCCACTGCTCCCCTTAAGGCTGTCAGGCAACTCACTTTAAACCTCCTGTTCTGAGGCAGTTGACATCTCGGCCTTAAAGCAAATCCAAAAATCACATATACAAAGCCCTCTCTGGTCTGAAATTTGGCATCAGAAGGGCTTATCCTGAAATGACATCACAAACTTTTCTTTTTTTAAAAAATCCCCAGCAATTTTCAGATATACCTTTTCCCTCATTTGCATTTAAATTACTTCATTAGGTGCTGTGCCTTTTTCCTTGTGTTTTCTTTGTCTCCTGGGAATAATTTCTTCACTCTCTCTTTCAAACTTGCAAATTTGGCAAGTTTCACCCAAGCTCCATGTTGGAGCAATATTTAGATTCAAACCAAAAGAGCCAGGACTGTCAAAGTTGTGGGCAACATTCTCTTCGTTGTAAGCAGTTGCACAGCTGTCAGATCAGTACAAGAGATGAAATATTATTTGCCATAATACTTATGCACCACTGCTTGATTTATGGATCTTATGTCAGACTTAGACTTGAATTTCCTTGTTTATCCTACAGTTGAATCATTGCCTGGTTGCTCCCTCCCATGAGAACTGGTCAGGAATTTCAAGCTTATATTTGCCAGACAAGGAATTATTCTGCTCTGCTTGGAATTAGCATCACTTGCTCAGCCTCGTTTGAGTAAATATCCTTCTGTATCTCCCAGCCTTCAGTCCTGATCAGATCCTTAGGATACAGTAGTGAGTCTAAAATCCCCTCTTCACAGCTTTCAGAGACTTTTTGGCAAGAAAATTTCTCAACTAGTTTAGTTTTAGAGCCTTGTAACACAAATTCTGTGGACTAACTGAGCCAGTTCCTTGACACTTACTCATACTCAGGGAAACAAATGAGAGCCACCACTGGCCCTTGGGATGAGTTGGATTTAAAGGGAAATGGTGAGGCTTTCTGATATTCAGGTGTTAAAATACAGACAAAACTCTCCGCCTTTACTGCTAAGAGGAAAAGTAAGACTATGAAGTAGAAGGAAAAGAAAAATCTCAGCTGTATTGTGACATTTCTCAAGCAATTTCATGTCAGACACAGCCATCTGGAAAATGGGCAAGTCCTTCTTTTCTTACAGTGTTTTGCTTCATTTAGGAATCCCAAGTCTTTTGGGATGTCTCTGTACATCCCATCCCTGGACAGTTCTCCCCTGGAAAGGATTTCCATATAATGCTCTCACAGGCCCTTGGCTGAGCTCAGCCCCTCACAGTAACACAGGCCCCGGTGCAACGGAGGGCGAGGAATTACCCAAGAAAAAACATATTGCTTCAGCAGGATACTAAAATACATCAAAGTGTGAAGTGATGGGAATAGCAGAAGCAGTGCATTAACCCCTTTTCTCCTGATACCATGAGCAAGTGAAAGGAGCAGGGAAATGCATGGTCTTCACTTCAGAGAGATCTGACACCTGGTTATTTTATAGGGTGATCACAGATTTTTTCAGCCTTAATTGCGAGGCTATTCAAGTCATGTGGAAAGAATGCAGTGGGAAGAAGGAAAAAAAATCAAGAAGGGAGAGAAGAGTGAAAAAGGAAAAATAAAAAAGGAGATCCAAGAAAGACTACAGTTCATGAAAAAAAATCTTTTATCAACACAGTGACATGGTGAAAGGCAGAGACAATAAATGGCAAAAGAGCTCAGCACAGAAAGAGGCATTTAATCAACTTTGCAGTCTGGTGTCCAGTTCCAGTTGGATGAGGCTGCCTCATCCCAGCACAGAGGTCACAGAACCTTGCCTCTGGATGTCAACAGGATCTTCAGGGCTTTTTAATTTCATTTACTTTTAATTGCTCTTGGCAATTAGGCACACCTACAGATTGAATTAAACTTTAAGAATGGTTTCTGTGATGCTTCAAAGTTTGAGAAGACAGTAATTAATAAGCAAATATTAGCTTATTTGCACTTACAAGTGCTTACAGTGCTAACTGCTACCATTTCTTTGGTATCTTTTTAATGTAAACGTTCATTTTATAAGGCCATGCACACTCACAGAGGTATTTGAATTCCTGCATTGGACACGAGAAAGCAGTGTTCAGGAAAATCCTGGGTGTAGGTTTGCATTAGCTGTAGAACAGATACAATTTCTTTTGTGACTGGAACTAATGCAATCTGCAAGAAAATCAATGCAGGTTCACAGGGAAATAACCAGACAGTTAGCAGAGCGTAGTGCAGTCTAACAGAGACATGCTCTGCTAACACTGAAACATGCTCAGTAGTCATGCTTTTGATCTTGCCTCCTTCATATTACAGCCAAGCCTTCCAGACTACCAGGAGTGCATCACTCAGCTTCCAAACATATCAATCTTGCACTCACTTTTACTGTCTGCTCTGGTATTTGCATTATGAAGACTGATCTGATTATTCAGTGTTGGTTCCAGAGGTGAGTGTTCTCCACGCTCACTTGGAATATCAATGTGAAAAACATTGTAGCAGGACTAGAGACTAATTATTTTTAAATGGATTTTTTTTCTCTTTTACAAAGGTGCTGGCTCTATTTACTCCATGCCTCTGATCAAAGATGCATTAAAGCATCTTCCTATCTGCAAATGAGAACTTCATTCAGGCATGGTGTTTGTGTGTGAGTCCTAGTGCTTCTTTTTCTGCTCATTTCTAATGCAGCATTGCGTTGTTTGGTATTTTGTTTGGGGAGTTTGTTTGTTTGTTTTATTTTATTTTATTTTATTTTATTNGTTTGTTTTATTTTATTTTATTTTATTTTATTTTATTTTATTTTATTTTATTTTATTTTTTAAAAGGCTCTAAAGTAATCATGCTTTATGATGTCAAATCTGTATGGAAAGAACAAAAAGTAACAGGTCCTAAATCATCAGGGCAATGATAGAAGAAATTTATGTCCCAGAAGAGGAGAAAAAAAAAAAGTGAAAATAAATAGCGAAGGAATTTCACAATTTATTTCTATGCATCATTGCAGAGCTAAACACAGTGCTGGAAAGATGTAAAAATGGAGCAATACTCAGAGAGGAAGATTGACGGTACTCAGGAAAAAAGAGTATATTTGACACAAAGGAATTCCCTGTGCATGTGGGGCCATGTGGCTGTTGGTGTGAAAAGCCCAGAAATAGAAAACGCATCACTTTCAAAATTCTTATATTTGTGCTAATCTATTAAACACAATATGTGAAAATCTGCTGCTTTATTTGGTGAATAAAGAAACATCAGCAAACATTTGGTATAAAAAGATACTTGCAGGTCAGGAATAGTTTTTGCCTAGGACCACCATAGATATATACATTATTAAGGGTGTTGTCCTCCTCTCAGCTGGAAAACTCTTTCCAGCTTGCTAATGATTTTCTTGGGATTTATAATTCAGGCTGAAATTTTCATTCTGGATGATTATTCCTTTTTCCTCCTAAATTCAGGCAAAAGCTGGAGTTGTTTATTATAGTAAGGTTGTTAAGCAGTGAGGGAGGTGTAGTGAAGACATTTTTCAACACTCGTAGCAATCTGCAGAACTGAACAAACCTCAGGCCATGTGGCAACTACTTGAAAGTCATCAAGCATCATCTGTGCACCATAATCACACTGTAGAGTTTTGCTCTCCCATATAGAACTGCCCACTCAGTTAAATTGTGAATGTTTGCAAAAAAATAAAACATTTGCCTGGCAGGAGCTTCCCATGGAGTCACTGCTGGCTTTGGGCACAGCCCTGCTCTGGTGTGGGGTCCTCCAGGGGCTGCAGGTGGTTCTCTGCTCTGGCACCAGGAGCAGCTCTTGCCATGCCTTCTGGTCTGGCCTGGGTGTCTGCAGCGCTGTTCCTTTCACATATTCTCACTCCTCAGTCCAGCTGCAGTTACTTTTCTCCCCTCTTAACCACGCTATGCCAGAGGAGCTGTCTCTGCTGCTGATGGGCTCGGCTTTTGCCAGTGTTGGGTTCACCTTGGAGCTGGCTGACTTTGGCTCTGTTGGACACAGGGAAAGCTTCCAAAAGCTTCTCACAGAAGCCTCCCCTGTAGCCCCCTGCTACCAAAACCTTGCCACAGACCCCGCACAGAAGCAAACATCCCTAGGGCAGTGTGACAGCAGGACACAACCATGCAGGCTGATTGCTGCAGTTGCACAAAGAAGCTCGAAGAATTTCCTAACTTCCTAAGTGAGTGGTTGTGCTGCTTAATATTATTCATTCCTTTCTTTTTTCCCCCTAATTGCTTTATTAAAAGTCAAAGAGCAATGGAGTTTCTTGAGGCAGCAGGAAAATCTCTCAGCAAAATCTCCCAGGATTTGCTGCGGGAAGCTGTATTTAATACTGTGATTGCTGATGTGTGATAGCAGGTCAAGAGCAGGGCAAGAATCAGTGAGCATGAGTCCTGGTGCAGAGGACTTGCTGCCATGTGCCTGTGCAGCACATTTGGTGTCTGGGACAGCTGGCAGCAGCAGACTCGAGCAGGCATTTAATGGTGTGGATGTACCATGATATCCACTGAACCCAAAGCTCCTTGGCTTGGTGAGACCAAGCAACAGCAACAAGGGCTGTTCAAAAGGGATCCCATGTTAGGCCCTCAGCAGTCACATCCCTGTAGCACCAAGTGATGGGTCTGTTTGGGTTTCTCAAAAACACAGAACATAAGGAGTTTCTTTAACTGTGAAGTGCAAGTGGAGAAACACTTGGCAAGATTTGTACAAAATATGAGTGAAGGTTAACACAGAAACCCAACTCCCCTTATCCCTTGGTCTCACTCCCAAGCTGCAGAGTGGAGGAGAGCAGAACATGACAGGCTGATCAATTCCTCACAGCAGCAACAAGAACTGCAGTGAAGATGAAGCTGACATTGAACACTGTAATAGCACACACTATTTCAAAAAAACCCCATTTTTTTTTCCAGTTGGAACTACAGTTGAATAAGCAGTTTGTAAAGTAAAAAAAGACAAGAAGTGAGGTCCATCAGACCTCACCAGAGCAGCCTGCTCCAGGATATTTGGATTATCGACACTGCATAGCAAGTTCACTGTCAGCTCAGCATCCCCTCAGGTTTGATACATATATACAAGTGGTCAGTGTGCAGATATCTTCTATCATCTTTCTGATTTTGAGCACCAACCATGATCAATAGTGATGTATTGAGGGCATGTGGATTTCCCTGGGAGTGCAGAAGTGTCAGATTTGAGTCCCAAACAGGATAAATTCACTCTCACAGAATTACCTGAGAAAATTTTAAACTAGGGACAGATGGAAGATGATATCAGCAGGGCCAGTTGCATAAATATCTACCAGGTCTGTAACTGGGAGGGATTTATGTCTCCCATGAGATCCCACAGTTTCATTATTATCAGTACAAAACCGGTCAGCACCAGCCAGTCAAGCTTTGAACTTGACCTGTATTACACCTTTCACAGCAGAGCAGCCATAACCTTCAACCAGCAACACCTGGGCTTGTAGGAAAGGGAAAAAGAACTGATTTTACCCATGGGGTAGGTAAGCTGCACTAAAGCAGATAAAAGTCACAAGCCCAATAAACAAACAGATACAGGAGCAAGCAGACACAGATGTCCTTTATTGGCCACAGTATTTTGAGTAAACCCATTTGCACAGCTAACACTGCAGCCTGAAGATGGTGGCAGCTGCTGATTTGGGTTCTGGTCACCAAACTGGAAGCCTTCACCCCAAGGAAAGAAACAAAACCTCTGTGACACAGCCCCAGTCTCCTTGCCAACAGCACGGACAGGCAGCACGGCTGTGCTGAAGGGTCTCATCCTGTTGGTCATAGCCTCACTGCTTGGTGAGAGCCTGGATGGGAATCCAGGCAGCTCCTGCCATCAGAGGAGCTTGCAACAAACAGACACATCTGTCTCCCTGGCTGAGGCTGTAAATTCTGCCATGAAATACAGATGACCTTTAGCAAATGTGTCTTCTCTGTATCCATAATGTCAGTCACAGCAAACCTCTGTTGGGTTGTGGGATCGTGTTGGTCTCCAGCTATTACAGTAATAAACGTGATTAATTGCAGCTATAAAAAGCAATTTCATTCTGGCTGCTAACCTCATGAAAGAAAAAAAAATTAAATAAACCAAAGAATGAACTGCAGTATGACATTTTTACATCCATATTGGTTTATCTTCTGGCTTTGGACTGTGACTCTGATGGCTTGTGGTGGGAGTGGTATTTGCCATCACTGCTCTGCAGGATGGAGGTGCCACAGGTACTTTCCTTTACAAGGAGGAGGGAATTGCTGCATCTCTCCAAGACTGTTTTAGCCATTAGCAAATATTGGTTACTTAGGCATTTTGTTATGTACCAGAGCAACAGGAGTCCTTTGCCAAATCATGTAAAAGTCAACCTGCAACTTCAGGCGATGAGCAACCTCTGCTGAACAAGTGGAGTTGCATGGGCAGGGCTGAAATTAATCCTGAATTTACTTCATCTAAAACACAGACTTTTTAGAGTCTGTTGCTGAGGCTCAGAGTATATAATGTCATGAACTGCTGCTTGGAGAACACAGCCCTGTGTAAAGTCCAGTTGTCAGAAAACTTCAACTAAACTGAACATCAAACAAGTTATTTGCTATTTTCTTTTCTTTGTAGCCTTTTAATCATCAGCAGAACATGATTTATCTCTTTGATCATCTTGAAGCATTCACTTAACATAAATGATTTTACTCAAAGGTTTTTTGACTTAGCAGAAAATGCTGTAACAATATTCAGTGGCTGAAAGCTGAGGCTTGCAAGATAAGTCAAGATGCATATTTTTAACAAGCATAATTAGCTGTTGGAGCAATTTGCCCAAGGATGAAGCGGTTTCTCCAATACCTATGGCCTTTAAACAGCATTTAATTTTTCTGAAGGATCTGACACTTCAATGTCCAATGTTCAGAGTGAAGATAGGATCTAGAAACTAATGTGTATGGGTTATGCTGGAGTAATTTCCCATGACCTATGTGTCTTTTCACTGAAAACAGAATTTTCCCCATGCTTTTTGTAATTTTTATAGCTCCATTTACCAAATCCTGTATTACATTCTCTTAACTTTCCAGACAAAGCTGTATTTACCATGTTTTAAATTAAAGGGAAACTTCAATAGATACTTCATACAAATATTCACAGCTGCATAAATCAACTCAAAGAGAAGACTGGGTGTTTATCAGCAAGAAAACATAAGCTATAGGAGCGTGCTTTGTACCTTCATTTCTTTGTGTTTGTCTTGTAAAACATTAAGGATGTCCTAGGATGTGAAGTAATTAGGCAGATAGTTTATTGCAGCCAAGTAAATGCCACACACTCCTTCCTCTCTGGACAGCTTGTAACTCACCATTTATTTCCTCACTACAATGGGTTTATCTGCAAAAGCTGCATTGCCCTGATATGGAAGTTGTAAAAATATTTAAATATCAGAATTTATTCTGATTCTGGTTCTTTGAGTCTGGAGAGTTGAAGCCAGCACTGTGCCTCCCCAGCCTGGAGCTGTGGGGTGTACTCAGCCCTGTGCACAGCCCCCAGCTCCAATGAGAGGGGTCTCACCTTTTGCCTCATCCCACACTGATCCCTGTTCTCTCTCATCCTTCTCTTGACAGTCCTGAAGGGTTTTCAAAGCCTTCAAGAACATCACATCTCTTCACTCAAAGAGCTCAAGGTCTATGGAAATAATTAATCATCCTTAGGGAAACTTTTTTTTAACAATAATTTGGCCCCATAACAAAGACCTTTAAAAATACAAAACCCCAAAAGAAAAAAAATAATTCAAGGGGTCTTTCAGATTGCTTTAGTCCAAAATGTGGGGGTTTTATGTAGACTTTCCCATTTCTTCCCCCAAGTGCTTAGAAATTCAAACCCAATGTGCCAAGGTGGCTTCCTATTTTCAGGCTTTCTCATGTCTCTGTTTTCAGGCTGTGATGCCATTACCTATGCTTGTCAGCTTGTGAGCATTAAAAACTCAACTCTAAGCACAAAATGACCCATTCTTCGCAGTCTATGACAACTAATGCATTACATCCCTACAGTAAAACAGCTTTATTGTAACAGCTGGATTGTGGTCTTGTCTTTTTATCTCAGTCTCCTCAGGGTAATTGAGAAGTGGAGTCAATTAAGGCACAGGGCTAAGATAGATGTTAAATTTGGACCCTGTTTATATCAAAGTGACCTCACACTTCAATTATTTATCCGTGTTATCGCAGTATTTAGGAGCAGCTGGCATGGAGCAGCTGCCATGGTGCTACAACACCAGGAAGACTCCTTTTTTGTGTCTTCCCTCAGTTAAAGGATTTACAGCCTGAGACAGACAGACAGAAAGACAGACAGAGTGGAGGAAGCAAGAGACAGATAAGCCATTTTCCAGCGGTGAGCTGCCAGCATTTCCAGCTGTCCTGTGTCAGCCCACAGCACAATTCCCACTTCACCTGGCACTGCCTGGTCAGACCCCAAGGCATGCTGAGTCTGTGCAACCCATCTCCATCAGGCACAGCCACTTCCTCCAAAACAGTTTGACGAACTGCCATGGTTTTTTGCCAGTGAAATGAGAGCTTTGGCAATGTCAGAGCTGGAGGCTGTTGCTTCTCATTAGGAAAAGCAAGGACATGGCTTCCTAAGCCTCCAATGCCCCTGTGTGCCTGAGGTGACCCTCCTGCAGCCAAGTGATGTGAGGGCTGCTCTCCACCTCCTACCACAGACTGTGCCAGTGCCACCTCTCTGCTGCCAGGAGCAAGGGCTGTGGAGAATCTGGGAGCCCCAGAAGTGCTGGGAAGGGCACCTGGGACAGATCTCCTGAGATTTCCATTGCCCTTCAGGCAGCATGGAGGATGAGTAAGGCAGGGAGGATGATAAGGAAAAGAAGGGAGGACGAGGTCAGGCTCATTCTTAACCACCCAGCCCGAGCTGGAAGGAGTAGCTAAGCTGTGGTCTTTCCAAACCCAGATATGAACAAGTGTCTGTAGGAAGTGCATTTGTTTCACTTGTTTGATGGGGGATGGTGAGCACAAAGCAAGTGTATACAATAAGGTGTGTATGAATATTTCTCCCCCACTCTCCAGGCAGCTGAAGTGGAACACACTAAGAATTGCTGTGTTAAAGTCTTTGTAAAGTGCCAGTCACTGCTTGTGAAAGGTCACTGTCACTGAAGTGGTTGGTTGGATCCCCTGCGCGGTTGTGCTGCTCTTCATGGAGGGAAGTTCCAGCCACAAAGAAGGATTTGCACTTTCCAAGGGCTTTCCAATGCAGAACTGCTGGTCATTTTCCTTGTTGATAACTGCCTTTGCAATTTACTCCACACAGGATCACTGTCAGCCTCATTTTCTTTGCTTTTACATCCATGCAACTGGGAAAACAGCTTCAGTACAAAAGGCAACTGTGTAAAGACAGAATAGAAGGGCTACTAAAGTCAAGAGCAGGCTTTGATTAGGCTCCACCTTAGAAACCTTTCTGGCTGTTGGAATATTTTTTTCAAAGATTTATTTTTTCTGTCCAATTTATTCCACCTGAATTCTGATCAGGTTGTGCTTGCTCTAATGCAAACTAATAAGGAATATTTCAGTCTCTGTAGCAGAACAATTTGGCAGTAGGGGACAGGGCAGGTTTCTCTGACAGATGCAAATATTTACACCAGACAGCAAACATGTCACAGGGTCGAGCAGCAGAGCAGCTGCCATACCAGCATAAAGCCACATAATGTTCTCTTTGGCTCCAGGTTCACATAATTGATTGAATCAGCAGATAATCAGTTACACTAAACACCCACTAAATCTTCTCTTTGTCAGCGAAGATGCAGCTTCTTATTGAGAGGGGCATTTGAAGGATGAGACAAAGCTATTTCCCAGAGTCATGCATAAACACAAATGTCATTATTTAAAATGTGCATTGCACACATTTAAACCAGTCCCTGTGGCCTATGGCACCAGCCAGGGTACTTATAGCTAGATTTGCTCCACAAATTTTGTTGAAGAGAAGACAGTTTTGTAGCACAAGGTTGGAAAAGGATGTTTCCAGCTGAGACACCTGATCCAAACTGGCTGTCTGGGCTCCCTGTTCTCTTAATGGAGACGGGAGTGTTTAGGTCATGAACCACCTCGTCCTATTTTAGCTAAATTGGGATGAGATGAGTCAGGTCCTCGAAACATCTGTTTCTCTCCTCTGGTAATACAAGGTGTTGAGACAAATAGCACACACATGGAAGCAGATATACTGTAGAGACTACACAGGGTCAGATGTTTTCCCTGCTCAGCATCCAAATGAGCCTCCCTAGGCACTGATAACAAAAACCTACCAAGCTGCCAGCTTTGTTCTGAATACTGAGATTTTGTAGAAATCTGTCTTCCTTCTTAACTTATTTTCCAAGTATTCCAAGTCTCATCCCACCTGGCTGTCCAAGTTTCTCTGCCGTTATCTAGCCCACATTTCTGCTAAAAGATATCACCCCCATACTAAACCCCTGAATGTATTTGATAAGCCTTCATCCTGGGTTACATATCCCCAAGAATTCATTCCTTCCATGTTATCCATAGCAACACTTGTTGATTTGTCATGGAAAAAAAAAAAAATCATTGTTATTTCTTTTTCCTGACAGCTGCCAAGCAGCAGACAACTTGTGGTCCTGTAGTATGAAATTCCTAGGGCACAAAACAGTATTTAAGAGCCACCTGGAAGACTTTCATGAACCTTATAACACACAGAGAACATATGTTAATAACCAGCCCAAGTCTTAGTGTAATGCTGATGAATCCAGATCAGCTTATAGAAGGTTGTACAGACGCCTGGCTTCAGCAGTTTTGCTCTGACACTTTTTGGGAGATGCTCCTTCAGAAGAAGGCATTGAGTCAAATGGCACATTTGTTGCACTCCTGAAGACATTACATTTCATCCTGCTCTGGAACTTACTTAGATGTTGGGATTTTGTTTCACCTCCTGAAATAATTCTGCCCAAATTGTAAAACCAGGGCACAGAAAACTCCTTCAAAATGAACAGACTCCTGAAAAGGAAGGATTGGTGAGAGGACTGTGGGATTCTTCCAGGTTGGAGAAGGGTGCTGATTCCAAACTTTGAATGCTGATCAATGAGATCGCATCCATGCACAGCCATGCACTTGTACCCAGAAGTTTTTCTTTATATTCATACATATACCTCCATCTTCACTCATCTTCAGTGTTTGTCTCAGCCTGCTGAAGAGAAATATTCCTCTGAAAGCCAATATCTATGTGAGCTCAGGTGGAAGGAAAGGGGCATGAAAGACTCACACTTTCCAAGTTCACAGATAACAGGAGGCCTAAAGGTTGCTTTTAACCTGTATCTCTGTCTCCACAACTGTTTGCCTTACCTGCAAAATCCCCTAGAGTAAGAAAAATACTCTGAGATCAGCTGAGGGCATTTCAATGATGCTGAGGTAAATCTGTGTTTAGAGTTTAGAGTTTTGAGCCTCGCAGGATGCTGTTCTCCTTTAAAATACAATAGCCTGCCCATTTTTGATGGCAATTTCCTCCTTGGAGAGCTAAGGGATGAAAAGCAATCCAAAGTGTGCAGTCCCTTGTGGTGCTTTAGTGGGACAGAGTGGCAGCTGATGCAGGCCCATGTTTTCCTTTTGCTGCCTAATCATTTGAGGGTTTCCAGGATGAACAATAGTGTAAAAGGACATCATGCTTAAAAAAAAAGAAAAACCCCAGAGTTTAAACAGAAATAAGTCACAAGCAAAGGAGCTTATTTCAATTTCATAGAGAGGTAAATGAAAGGGACAAAATCTGCCTTTATGCAAGAGCTTCACATCTCTCTCAGGTGTAAAATCCCAGTGACTTCAATGGAATTGCACCAAGGATAGATGTGGTCCCATGTATTTGCCTTATAGGGTTTCTCTGCCCCAAACAGGCTGTCCTTGGGGATGTGATAACAGCTCTGATGTGCACAGTGGGGGAGGGTTGGTACCTTGCTGTGTGAATGAACCAAGTAACACGATGTATGAAAGGTGCAGGAGAGAACTCTGGAAGAGGCAGGTTTGCAGAGGGATGCTCCATTTCATAGGAGCACTTTGCATTCAACACCAGTAGAGAGTTACTCACATTACCTGCCTCACTATTCCTCCTGTACCTGGAGATGAAACAAGGACACCTAAAACTGAACAGTCTGCAAAACTGAGTCTGGGGCTCAAATTATTCCAACTTCTACTCCAGGTCTGCTCCTGGTGGGAGGCTGAGACCTCACTGGGACCACAGAGCTGGTGAGAGCATGAAGTAAGGCCAGACTTCCAGTGTTTTTCCAGAACAATTTGATTGCTCACTCACTTTCTCTGTGTTGTTGCCTGTCTTTCACATGCTCATCTTTTTCTGCTGGTAAGTTATTTCACTTAACAAAGTTCTTCTTATTTGGTTTGGTTTTTCCCTTTTGGGGTGTCCAAGACACAGAAGGCGATTTTGGTTTTCAGTTTCAGAACTTGATGTTTAAGGATTTGCTGAGAGCTTTAGTTGTAGTTGACCAAGGTATTTTAGGGGAAATGGCAAAGGCAAATGTGTTATGTGTATTTTGGAGCACACAGAAGCTACAACTGGGATTTGTGTGTACAGGATCCCTGCAGAGGAGAGAGCAACTGTTTCTGCAACAAGCCAGCAAGATAAGCGGAGAAAGGTCAATTAATGCTAACAAATGCTGAGAAAAAGGAAACAACTGATGTAATTTAGACAAAGACCATACAGGCATCCAGTGGCAGCAAATGGACACAAGCCCCATTCCTGCATCCTCAGGACAAGATCATCTCTTTTCCAGCAGGATCTTCACATAAAGCATTGCTGATCTTGTAGCTCTGTCCAGAATTGCAAGTCTTGTGACAAACCACAGAACTGCAAACAACTGTACTGCCAAAAGCAATCTTCTGGTGAGTCTAGGTCTGAAGTTCACCAGATGGTATCAGATAAGAGAAGGAAAAAGCTATTTCTTGCTGGGGAAAAGAAGTGTATTTTAGACTGAGAACTTTGGGAAAAATAGAAACCTACTGTATAGAAGTAGGAGGATTTGGGTGTTGAGTTTAGGCTCTGAATAAGTAAAATTGCCTTCCAGGAGAATTAAAGCTGGGATGCCTTGTTCCACTTCATCTTCTAAGACTGCTCTGACTCCATTACACTGCTTGGAAAGAGAGTAAGTCATTACTTAGCTCAAAATGAAAACCACAGGTGAGAGAGGGAAAAGAATTAGAAATCTACACTTTTTTCCTTACTGTATTAGGGAGTGAAAGAGTTGTGCAAAGTGATGCATCTAAATCTGCTGGAAGAGTAGAATCATCAATGACAAAATGAGAGGCTAGAGGAGAGATGCCACCGAGGCAAAACAAAAAATGGTTTGCACAGTGATTACCTGGTGATAACACAGCAAGTTGAATTAAATTGTTGCTGTCCCTCTAAAGAATATCTTTGTCTCCATAAAAACATTGAACTACTTTAATGGTATTGATTTCAGCAGAAGTGTACAAGCCCACCAATGTGGAGACTCTTATGTTGCTGTTAAGAGGCTTTATTTCAAAAGCAGGAATCTGAAAAGGAGAGTAAGTGACTTCTGGAGATTATATTGGTATCAAGATTTAGGTTAAGCTTCTCTTATCCAAAAATAAAAAAAGAGAGAGTGAGAAAGAAAAAGAGAAAAAGCAGCCAACAGAAGGTAGTTAAAGCACTATCCAAAAAAAGGTTAAACTACTACAGAATTAGGACTAAGCACAGACTTCAAATAAAAAAAAAAAATCTTGCCTTGTCAATTCTACAAGCATGAAGATGAATATTTCAAATTATGCTAATTCAAGAGGGAATCTATTTTCCATGTGGGTGTTCCAGAGGGAGTCTCACAGCTCCTGACCAAAATCTCATGATTTTGCAGCTGATGTTGCAGCCACACCAACTGCTGGTTGCTTACCTTTACACCTGGGAATGGGACCCCTTTGTTTAGAAGAGACTTTAAAGATTGAATTCAAGAAGGAAGGTATTCCTTGTTTCCAGATGAACAGATTAGGCACCCCCCCCATTTTAACTCAGTCTTTTCCTTTGGCTTTGTCCTGTATCTGTCACTCATGTACGGGGTTTGTCCCATCAGCTGTTGAAGACTTTTGGCGAAAGCCAAATCTATCTGTAAGAGAACAACAGCTGGGCCAGGCTCCAGCACCTTTACAGAAGGAGGTTAGTGCTTAACAAGTAAGACCATATCATTGAGGCTTGGGAAATATAAAATAAAGAATTCCTGAACCAAAATCTCATTTTCATCCCAAGAACTACTAAACTGTTTCATAAGACTCTCTAGGATTATACAAGAAAGATTCAGAGTACATTCCAGGGACAGTTCCTTGCAAATAAATAAGCCAGATGAACATGCTGTGCCACACTCCAATTCTCAAAGAGAACCAGAGGGCAGACTGTAAACAGGAGGAAATTGCAAGAAGGCAAATAAAATGCAATTGTGATCTCATGCCATCAGCTGGACTGGGCAAGAGGGATAAATAAAGTCACAGACTTCTGCCATATTTATGGTTCCTTATTGTTGTGGAGCTCTCCTCAGAACAAAACCGGCTCTGGAGGGGAGGCGGCTGTGCTCCTTTTGAATGGCAATATTTAAGAAAGGAGAACCATATGGTTTTCAGTTGGCTCAACTGTGGCAGCCAGGAAACTAATCCACAGATTTATTGGAGCTGGCATACGTAACAGAATGGCAATGTTCCTTTCATTTGCTGCCAAGAAACCCTCTGTGGTGCAGAGCTTTACCTTGAGCAGCAATTGCTTACTGGGCATATGGGCCTTATTTCTGCAAATGGGAGTGGAAGAGAGTCAATTTGCAAATCAAATTGGAATTCTCGTCCCCCTGCTGCTCCAATTTACTATGCAGACTTTATTCATAGTTAAAGGAGCCTGGGTTTCTGCCTCTTTTTTTTTTTTCTCTTGAACTTGTTCTATTGATTCAGGACATTCAAATGGGAGGAATATGATGAGGAGAGAACATAATTTAAACCCTTGTCACTGACCAGATAGAAGTTACTGCACTAAGTATTTTACCTAATAACCTACTTGCTGGAAGACGCCAAGCTATTATCATTAGAGTTCATGACATCCTGATTTTTCTTGAAAAGGTCATATGGAAATGGGGAATGGCAGATCAGAGTCAGTCATCTGTCTAAAGTATATATAGTCATCTGTTAGATAGGGTTTTTTTTTTATTTTGGTGGTGAAGCACAATAAAAAAAATCCCAAATATCCTTTAGGTATATTCATAGAAAGGTTTTTAGAATTCCCATGGGCTTACTTGGAAAAAGGTATCAAAAGCTTGACTTCTGAAGAGAGACAAGGTGGCAGGGGGTGATTGATAGATGAACTGCCAACCTTTACAAGTGCAAATGGAAATATGATCAGGGTTTGGAATCAGCCCCATTCACCTGGGGAACAGGCAAGGCTGCATCTGAGGTCTGCAGCAAGGCACAGAGAATTTCAGGGGAGACAGATGCTACAGCAATGTTAAATGTTTCAAAGATTTCCTATCAGCCAGTGCTACAGATATAAAAAAATTTATATGATTTCTTTGGGAGGCTATGCCTGAAAACCTTGTTATCTCCCTTCGGTAGATAGAGTGCTGTTTTCTTTACTTCAGCAAAAGTAGAGAATAACAAAGGAAGCTGGGAATTGTTAAGATCAGCCATCGATCATACCACAAACCCATTGTGTTCAGTGTGCTGGGTACCAGACACATCAGAGAAAGGCAGGAATGCCCATTCATTGGCAATTCTACAATACACCTTTGCCAACCTTATCTTTGAGCCCAATTTCCAAGGAGATGTGTCTAGGAACATCAGTGAATCCAGTAACAGCAATGACCTATGAATAGAACAGCTCCATCAGCTCATGATGATAAGCAGTAGAGGTCTGCAACAAATTAGTGGAATAAATCATTATGATTTTAAAGGTTAACATTTGGCATCTTTCTCTGCAAAATGATTTCTCTGTGAAATTAAACATTGCTCTCAACACAAAAATATTATTGAAGAAGTTAAATTGTCTTTTGAAGATTATGTTAAATCTGAAGATGGCATTCAAATCAATAAAGTATGAGTTCAAAGCAGTCAACAAAGACAGTCCAACCTACAGGGACTCCTATAGGTCACGCAAGCCTGCTGTGACCTTATTTCAATACATCTCTTATAAAATGGGTCAACAGCACTTCTCTTCAGCATGTGGCTCAGATATCCACAATTCCCTCCTTTCATTACTTGCTACAGGTAAAAACCCATAAATACATTGTGTGATCTGAACACAGAGAAATAAAAAATAGATCATATTTATGCATCATCATATATATGTATAGCACATTAACAAACATAAAGAGGGGCTTGAGTGTTGAGGAGCTCAGTGTTCAAGCAGGTGTAAAGGGGTGCTTTGATTTTTGTCTGTCAAAGCTTTATCATTCAGCGTATGTAACAATACAGAACTAATAGCAGAGAAATACCCTGGGTTTCATTCTCTTCCTTGTGAAGACCCAATTTTGGGCTCACACCTCAGCAGAAGCCAGTTCCCATTTGTGTGACAGGGAGTGAGAAGAAAGAGAGGTAAATTTTCATACCTGAAGAGTCTCATTACTGTGTTGAATTGCCCATAGGTAAAACTGTGTATATTTTTCGTTCTGCCTAGTGAAGAGGCAATAAAGCACACATATGCATGTACAGCAATGAAAAATTAATTACATGCAAATAATTCCCTATTTTACAGCCCTAACATATTGCTTTGGTACAGTTGGCAGTAAAAATTCCTCACTTTGAAATAAGCATCTACACACACACAAATATATTAGTCTATATATTTGCACCATTGAACTAAAGTGCCATAAAGGAAGAATTCCATCATCCAGCTCATGAAATGAATATCTCTTTGACCACATAACTGATTTTATTTGAAGAGGTATTTTTTGAATGCATGTATCAATAACAGTCATAAGCCATGTGTGCCTGAATTTGTCTGCAATTTCTACTATGAACACTAAAAATATTGAATGGTTTTAAAAAAAAATCAGATAGCTGTCAAAATAACTCTGATTATTGTGCAGAAAAAGGGCAGAAGAAAATAGTTATATCTGTACCTCATCACTGAAAAGCAGCACATGAGCAAACACTGGCCCACAGCAGCCTTAATACCATGTCCTCATCTGAGAGATGGAGGACAAAACCAGTCTGATAAATCCACAATCAAAGGGGCCTCTATTCACTAGTGAGAGAAGATATAAATGCTGCTACGTGTCCTTTGGAATTGCTTATAGGACAATGTGGACAGACAAGAAACCATCACATTCCCAAGTGCCAGTTCATGAACCTTCAACCTCTGAACCAATCAAATAATTAAAAATTCAAAACCTGTTTCTATGCAAAATAAGATCACCATCTAATGAACGGAAGAAATTGCCTTGCACATGCACCTGGTGAGGGTCTGGTTCACTCTGCTTTAGAATAATCTTTGAAAGAACCTGTCCTACCTCTTCCCTGCCAACACCTGGGGAGAAGGAACAGTCCCCTTCCTTTTATATGGCGCGATCAAGGAATGGCCCTTTACTGCCCATACCTGGCCGTTGACTCCAGGGCCAGGAGTTGGGCTTGATGATCTTTGTGGGCCCTTTCCAACTCAGGACGTTCCATGATTCTATGACTCTAAGAGGATTCTTGCTGCTCACACAACTCCTGTGGGAGAGTCCACTCTGTTTATGGAGAAGTCCATCAGTCATGGAGAATACTGAGTAACTGGGAATGCCTTGCTCCAGTACCTGAAAATGAGGATCTGAGGTTTATATATGGGCAGTGTCACCTCAGGTTTCCATCAGGACTGGACATTAGTGAAATGAAGAGTGTGCTCAGCTCCAGCACTGCCTCTTGCATTGTTAATCACTGATCTGCAAAACCCCAGGGATTTCACATTTAAGCAGGCATGGCATTATTCCAGCATACACAGGTATAAATTGCTTCTGCTATTATCTTACAAACAGCTAAGCAAGAAATACTTAGTGTCAGAGGCACAAAATACAATATTTTAATTTCAATCTTTAGTACTCTCGAAAGATGTCAGGTACTGCTCTTTGAAATGTTACAGTAAGCCGTTTGGTTTGCAGCAAAAAGAAAAATAATTGATATTTCATGTAAACAGGTCTTTTTTCATGAAGGGGCTCGTGTTTCAATCTTTTAAAATTAAAGATGCTTGTAAAAAAATCAAATCAAAACAAAACAAGAAAAAAAACAAAACACAAGAAAAGCAAACAAAACCTTAAGCTTCCAAAAGCTTTCTCTCCACTGCTTACTCCATGTTTAAAATGAAACAGTTTAGTTCTGTCCACAGGATCTGCATTTCACCGTCAGTATAAGAAAACACTTCCTCAGTATCCTCCAAAGATGTCTTCCACTGCTGGTTGTAAGCCATAATCAAAATGAATGACAGATCACACAGAAGGAATTTTGTTTGCAAATCTCTGGAATCAGTGAGTGTGTCTTAACACCTCTCATCTGTATCACTTTGTCCTCAGACCTATTTGCTTGTTACAAACAGGCCTGAACACCCTGATTTAACAGATTGCTGAGCTCTCCTGCTCACTTCCCTGTTCATTAATCTTCATAAAATAATATGGCAATGAAAATTGCTGGAGTTCTCCCCATACTACCTGCTGCACACTGGGCTCCAGTGAATAAATGGAGAGTATCTAATATGCGGAGAGAAAGGTTTAACTCTGTATTCTTTTATACATTAGAATGTCTCCAACCTCTGTCCCTATGGAATGTAAAGCTCTGATTTGCTATGCAGGGCACACTCAGCAGGACCAGCTGAAGGCACACTGTGGAGGAGTTAAAACAATAAGGTAAGTTACAGGTAGCACAGTGCTGTGTGGCATAAATCAACCCCTGCCACAGGGTGAAATTCTGCTTTTTCTAGGAAATAGTTGTACTAAACACATATCCAAAGGGATTCTCAAAACCTATTAATTTTAGGTCAATGAAAAGAGTATTTCATGCAGGCTTTTACTGCAGCAAAGGCATGTGCAGACTGCAAAGCTTCGTTTGAATGAGCTTTCAAGCTTGTTCTATGATGCATTTGACATGCATGGAGAGTTTTACCCACAGCTTCCATAGGGAGCTCAGAAGGAATCAGATCACCTGACTTTGGGTCCCACATCTCAGAGAGGCAGAACTGTCTGTGCAAGCCCTGGAAAGATGCCCTTGAAAGGGAGCCACAGTATCAGCATAGAACTCAGCAGGTTGCCAAAGCAGATGTCACTTTGTCACCTCAGCTCATCAGAGGACAGGATATTTAAGGTGGGACAACCCAAAAAATCACACCACGTGCCTGAGAGTTTTGTCCAAACACTTTTTGAACTCTGTCAGGCTTGGTGCTGTGACTACTTCCCTGGGGAGCCTGTTCCAGTGCCCAACCACCCTCTGGGTGAAGAAGCTTTGCCTAAAATCCATCCTAAACCTCCCGTGATCTAACTTCCTGCTGTTCCAGATTACCGTGGAGAAGAGATCAGTGCTTGCTCCTCTGCTTCAGTTCATGAGCCCGAAATACTCGGATTAGGCCAGTAAAATGTGGCAACACTAGAGATGTAGGGCATGTTCCAACAATATATTATTGCTAAAGCTGGCGTGTCTTTTGTCCGGGTTTACAGAGAGCAATCTTCATAGGCTAAGTCAGATACAGATTTTTTCACACAAGAAATATTGCTCTGGGACATAAATTCTATTGACTCTCCATATTGACAGGAGGTAACAAGAGACTTGAAAAAGCACTGACTAGCAGCTCCTAGCTCAAGAGAAATTACATATCGAACTATATTGGACACGTCCTAGATGGTAGGGAGACAAAGACAACTTGCATGCTATCCATCAGACCACTCACACATGGAAATGGCTGTTATTTATCTTCCCTTTTAACTAGAAATACAACTTCAAATTAATTTCACCCCCAAAAAATGCATAAAATGGCTGACCCATGCTCCCAAGCTCTGTATCTGTCTGTAAAGGGAAGCCAGAGAGGTTTGTTCAGGTGAAGACAGCTATGACTGGGCAGAATAGAAAGGCTGAGACTTCTCCAAGCACTGCAAAACATAACATCTCTGGTGGAGCATGAGTGGCATGAGTGAGAAGAGCAAAAGAGAGCAGAGGGAAAAGAACAAATGCAATCAAAACTGCCCTTTCCTTGAACATGGAACAAAAACAAGGTTTGGTTCTTACAGCTTTTCTATTAACTGCTTTAATGTGAAATTGCTGATCAATAATAACATCACAGGAAACAGGATCTTTCCTACTGGTGCTCATTGTGGAAGGTGATATAAAGACATTCAGTTTGCTTTTGTCAACATAGCTCTCACATCTGCGCCTACGCTGAAATCCAGACATCCCATGGTTTTAACTTTTCATGATAAACAAAGCTGGGATTCTCCTGCTTGTTCAGGGCAGATCTTAGGCCCATTGATACAGGGACATTTTGCATTTCAAAGCTTTTTGCAATTTTTTTTGTTGTTACCATTTAAATAGATCACAAGAAACAAATAATTATCATATCTTATTCCCTCCCAACACTTCCTCCTTCTAAAGCCCACATTTATTCTGCACCTTCTTCAGGGTACACCTCGCCTGTTTGAACAAATTTAATTAGCAAATGTCAATAAGTATAGATGTGCTCACTGCAATAATGCATAATCATTGTGATTTCCTTGGAGCATTTTTGTGCTTGGTATGAGAAGAACAAAAAGTTTTATTCTCTTAAATGTGAAGATTTTGGGAATGAATCCATTAAAAATAGATAAATTACAGGATACATGAAAATTTTATTTCTAGGAAAATAGTTTTGTAAAATTTGTCTGCTTCAGTCTGGATATTCTTTTATTGTCAAGATCTTGTATAATTTTACCCTCGATTTAGCAGAGCATTTAGCTTCCATGGCTGTGCTGAGACCAGACCAACAACAAGCATTTTTGGAGGGACCTGCATGCGGGAGAAGTAGTTACTGTGGTTTTTTTCCCCCACCTGCGAAGCAACAGAAATTCATTGTGTAGAGCAGAACAACAGAGACGACAGAAGAAAAGGACTTACAAAAGAAGAAAGCAAAAGCAGAGACACACAAAGCTCTGAGCAGAAGAGGATGAAACAAGACATTTTGCAGGTAAAGGGTAGATTGGAGAGGACTGTACTTGGGGTTCAAACTAAGAGATGCACACACAAAAAGCTCCTTTGCCACCAAAGAGGATCCAACACAAACTGCCCAATGAAGGAAGAAGGGGAAGTCAATCAAACATGTGAAATGTTTCTCTCTCTAGATCCAGACTCTCCTGTGCCTCTGCTTGCTGAGTAGAAAAGAGGGGTGGTTTTGGAGTCCTGTGGAAGCATTGGCAAGCACAGTGCTTCAATCTTTGCATGAACACTTGTAGCACATTCTGGAAGAATTTTTTTGCAACTCAGATTAGCAGAGATTACTCAACCAGATCTCAATGCCACCTTTTATGAACAGATGCTGACAGAGGGTATCTACCCCCTGAAAAGACAATGTCCCCGCATGTCATATAATGATGCAGTACATTGAGGTATTTAAAATTATTTCTTTTCATCCATTCATCAGAGCCTTGGAGCAGATAGAGAAGGTTAACAGGCTGCCAGACACATTTGTCTCTGGGCATGGACTAAAGTAAGCAGAGCCTCAGATGGGTGAATTGTGCATTTGTGATGCTCCAGTAACAAAAACGCCAGCAAGTGCCTTGTCCCCAAAGCAAGGCTTGGGCATTCCACGTTCTGAGTCTGGTTCATAAAAGCTCTTTGATATCAAATATCACATACCAGGGGAAATAGAAAATTTTTAAAAAGAGAGAAAAGGATATAGCAGGGAGGGCAGAAGAGAGTAGGGGGAGAGGTGAAGCGAATTTTACAACTGTAAAGCATTTTTAAGGGACTTCCCTGACCTGCCATTTATTAGGCAGCATGAGGCAGTGCAACAGAACATGCTCCTGCTGCTTTAACCTACACCCACTGCCCAGGGAATGCACCTCATATCAAAGGTTGTTGGCAAATGCCAAATTTCCCTTTAAGAGAGGCCGCTGGGTTTCAGGAGAATATCAGCAGCATGGAGCCAGTTCAGACCCTCTCAGAGGGGCCCTAATCCTCCTCTCATGGGATCTGATGCTCTGTCTCTTGGACTATGGCCTGCATATTTCATCCTTGCTGCTTTAGAACAAGTATTGCAGCAGCAGCACAGCCCTTCATTGAGCTGATGAATCTTAGAGACATTTTGTCCATTGCACAGATCAGAAGATACTTTCTCCAGTTAAAAAAAGATTGACTTGCCACTAAAACTGCAGCACCTCACCCTTCAAACAACAGTCTGAACTGCACCCCATCTATGCCTTCATCCCTGTCCAGGATTTATTGCAGTTAAGATGGTCGAAAGTGCTGCAGGTTGTGTGTTATTTGCAGAATTTTTCAGATGAAAAACTAAAAAGAACCCCAAATTTCTTCTCTTCACTTAATGGTAGGGACAGGAGATCAGAATTTTACATTCATAAAGAAATAAAAACAAAATCAGGACTCTCTAAAGAAATGCTCCTACTGTTAATCTCTCCCATAGATCACAGCCAAGACTGGATTGTGTATTTATTTATTTTTTTATGTTTATTACTAGTATCCCAGGTGAGCTTGTTTACTTTCAGGATTGAAAAACAGGTAAGTAGAGGAGAAACCCTCATTAAATGAAAGCACAGCATTTGAGAGGTTGGCAGAAAACTTTTCTGTTTGCAAAAAAGGAAGTTGTATTTTCATATATTTTCTGAATAAAAATTACTCATTATTCTAGTTGAGTATTGTTAACTTGGTATTTCCTGCAATCTTGCAATCAAAATTGAGGGTTTTTTGTTTTCTCCTCTACTAAAATCCAAGATTTTTTGCTGCATTTGACAGAGGGCTCTCTTTCATGGTGAGAAATCAGCTCTTAGTTCCATAAGTAACAAGGTCAGAAGTCTTGTCAGGTGCATATCAAGAGAGTTGCATAAGATGCAAAGTACTTATGCTGCAGTATGGTAGCTGAGGACATGAATTAAATTCTTGAAGGGGAAAAAATTACACTTTGAAATTGCAGCAATGATATACTCAAGCTATCTATAAATTAAGACACCTTCTCGCAACTCACAAATAGAACAGATCTTTTAACAAGTGTTAAAAATTAATAAGGAGAGGAGAGAAGGAGATCAAAGCTAAGGTAGATGATTCAGAAAACTGTCAAGGCATCGACAGAAGAAATCTTTCAGCTTTAGTTCATAAGAAGAGACCAGAAAAGCATTTCCCCTTTGGTGGAAATAAATGGCTTTATATCAAATAGAAGAGAATCTGAAATGAAATGTGTATAGGGAAAGCAGTGAATTTTAGTTCTCCTTCTGGGGAAAACTTGCTTGACCTAAAATCAAAAGTTGTAAACTGATGATTCACTTCCTCACCCAAACTCATAGAATCAGAATGGTTTGCGTTGGAAGGGATGTTAAAGACCATCTATTTCCAAGCCCTCTGCCATGGATAGGGTCACCTTCCACTAGACCAGGTTGTTTAAATTCCCATCCCACTTGGCCTCAAACTTTCAGAGATGGGGCATCTGCAAATGCTCTGAGAAACCTCTACCAGTGTTTTACCACAGTGAAAAAATTCTTCCCAATATCCAATCTAAACCTGTCTTCTTCCATCTTAAAACCATTCTGCCCTGTCCTATTCCTCCATACCTTTGTAAACAGCCCAGCTGGGAGGTGGTCTAAGTTCTCCCCAAAGCCTTCTTTCCTCCAGGCTGAACAGCCCCAACTGTCTGAGTCTTTCTTCATAATATATTCTTTAAACCGAGATGCACCCACTTCCATGCAGAACATGCTGCAGAATTTTCCCACCAAGATCACATGATTTTGGAAAGAAGCTGTTCTACCTGCAGATCCCACCTTCCAGGCTCCTCAAAGCAGATTTTCACTGTGTTTGTTGAAAAATAATATTTTTGTCATGGACTGGCTGTGTGTTTGTTGTTACTCATCTTGATTTATTTGGCTCATGATGCTGTTGGGCGATGGGTGCCATAAGCCATCCACTAATGTCCTATCCCCGTTGCTGAAAGAAGTTCCCTTCATGGCAATTTTAAAGAGAGTGGCTCAGCGCAAAAATTCTTGGACACAAGGACTGACTATGGCCACAAAGTACTTTGAATGGTCTTCAGAAGTACAGAAAGGAAGAGGGAGGAATCCTTCTTACCTTCAAAGCTAAACTCCAACAATCCTCAGAAATACAAGGATGTGCAAAAAAACCTGGACCTTGCAACTCCATGTCATGTAACACCAAACACAGAGAGACATCTTGGTGACAACTGTGGAGACTTCTGAGATTATATCTTGCTTAGACAGGGATTAATGCAGAGCTCAAACACACTCAAGAGTCCCACAAAAGTCCAGATGTTTGGCGTCAGTCTGAGCTTCAATAAAAGTGTCCAAAGTGCCAGTCTAGGGTAGCCATCTGGGCTCACAGTGTAGCTGGAGAGAATCAGATGTCCCCAATGGGAAGTTTGTCCCATTTTTAGACAAATGTCTAGAGTTGTGCATCAGTCTCCATTACTCATTCTCCCCCTCCCATAGCCAGGGTCCTCCAACAAACTGAAGTTTTAACTACAGAGAGCCTGACACTGGAAGAGAGGAATCTCACCCCACACAAACTGCTTGCCCAAGGTCACATAAGCAGCTCATTGCAAAGACCCAAATTTTGAGTTTAGCTCAGGCATTTCTTCGTCACTGTTCCCTGGCAACAAGATAGGACACAGAGCTTGCATTTCCCCCTGCAGCCTGTGCATGCACAGCTAGCAGAGACCCACGCAGCCTGTGACAAGCCTTGCAGTACACAGACGTGCCAGAGAAAGATAAGGGCAGGTCACAGCTAACATATCTATAATTGCTTCAAGGGGGAAAAGAAAGTAAAAAAAGGAAAAAAAGTTGGTTCATCTGAATCTTTCACAGCTGTCAGTACAGCAGCTAGATTTTATTTTAGGTCCATCCTGCCAACAAGTATCATTTTGATTTCTGTGAGCAGAATGAAGATAATTAAGCTTCCAAAAAACCAGTATTTGGTAAAAATAGCCATGGCTTTACTTAGCAGCATACAGTATTTTAAAAGAAATTCTTCAGCTTCCATCTTCCAGCCAAATGGCATTTTTAAATTTTTTTCTACCTGAGTTATAGGCTTTTCTCTATTTTGAGACCACTAGAGAAAGGCAAAGGACAGGGAGCTAAGGGTTGTCCAGCATCTTTCAAGATGTACTGAGGAAGTAAGAGTTACTGTCTCTCTCCATGTAAATACCAGAATATACTGCACTGCCTCTGTCTCTTGGACAGTTTGACACACTCTAGTTCCACTGAACCACTTCTGATTTACACCAGCACTAAAAAGGGAGGGGGAGAAGGAACTCAGACGTCGTAAATCTTTTCCCTGAATGACATTTTGAAGGGCTCGTACATCACTTTGAAACTAAGGTCTAGAATCACAATACAGATGACCTGAAGGATGGCTTATATGCCCCAAAGCCTCTTCTCCTTCCCTCAGACATCATTTGCTATAGTAGAAGACATTAACTCTTCCTGCAAAGCTGGTATCAATGGACTCACAAAGGCATTTAGAAGCCAAAGTGCCATTGACTGCAAGGCTAACACCTCCAGGATATTTACTTAATATAGCCAGCTAATGTCAAAGGGACAATATTTCCATGAGTTATACAGCGATTTAACAGCCTGATTTTCTTTGAGCTACAAGGGAATAAAGTTTCTAAATCATTTGTGAAAGCATCAGCCTTTTTAGTTCATTATTTATACCGCATAAAAGAAGCGAGTTGGCAGTCCATGATCTGGCCCTGCAAAGACACAGCTGTGAGCATGAAGAGTGATGTTCATTGTAACCCACCCAGCAGCTCTGCCAGGGCCCTTGAGCAAGGGACAAGACAAAGCTGTGTTTTACTCAGTGCAGGATATCCCCATTTCCCATTGTGTTGGAGGCAGAGTAATAAAACAGGTGTAATTCCAGCTTGCCCTAGCACATGCTTTTTTATACAATATCAGGCTTTCTGCCCATTTACCACACACGTCTTCCCTGCAGCTGACAGCTCATACTGAACAGAAAGTGAAGGCAACACCTCAGCTTAGTAGATGCTCCAGGATCTCCATTTCCCAGCTTGAGACACTTGTGTGAGTCTCACTGGGCTGTAGTAAAGATGCTGAGCATCCCACTCAGAATCACACTCAGCAGCACTGATAGACCTCAGGTTTGGGTGTGCTTTGAGGCAGAATTCAAAGTCTTCTTTAGGCTGAGCCTTTGGCTTCCAGACAGGTCAGATGAGCACTATTATGGAAAAACAGAAATATACAGAACTTCCTTCAACAGAACACAATACAAAGCAGTGCAGTAATAACGTCCCATTTTAATGAGTTAATGGTGGAGAAAAAGCTTCCAGTCTGGTAATCTTATCAGAGGGGATCTATGTCACCTAAGATTACAATCCACAGCACAGGGCTGAGCATCTAATTGTCTGATATTCCCATCATGGCTTTTGAAGTCTAGCCAAGAGAGTTTAGGCTGCAACTCATCTGGTCGAACCTTGATTGCACTGATGAGAGCCTGTGTTTGAATAGCTCTATTTCCATTATAAAGGGATCCTAGGCTCACTTAGATTTATATTTTATCAGCACTGCAATATTTCAGACAATTCCTAACCAGGTGTTCCAAACAGGTAAAGATTGATTTATTACTTTGTAAAGAAAAGAATTAGACTTATCCAGCTTGAGTGGCCCAGTATACATACTATCAAGGTGAGGAAAATGTTAAGTCCCCAGCCGCAGCAGGCCTCAACTACATCAGCACAAATGGCTTAAATACCAGAAAAATCCACCAGCTCACAAACACCTCACCATGACCACCAGACAGCACAGCAATATATTCCCACACAAGCAGTGAAACTTGTGGGGTTGAAATGAGGCTGGAAGTATCCATTATCCCTGACTCAGACAGGAGGCTGACATACTATACCTGACCAGATGTCATATGCAAACTCAGGGGTTTTATCAAGTGATGGTGATAAAACCACTGATCTGCTGGTGACAACTTTATTGGTCCTTTAAATTGCATTAGCCATTACCCTAGTGAAATATAAAAGCTAATAGTTTCAGCTCCAACACAACACACCATGATATGGTAATTCAGAGACTGAAAGCATAACTAATTATAGACTGAATTTTGCAGCTGATACATTGGCTTGAGACAATATTTCAAGGCAGGTGTGGGCAGTTACAAAATACTTCCAGAAACCTGAACAAAGACTTTTGCAGAGGATTATAAAACTAAGTCTTTGAAGAGCAGAAGTAGCATGTTAGCTGTGTCCTGTCCTCAAACCATATTACTACCTTGTCACTTACTTTGCAATGGATTAAAGTGCTTTGTCCTGGAATCCTATTAGTGGCTCACACCAACGCAACTCAAATTCTGTGCCTTGGAGGTGCAGTGGTGCTGCTTTGTCCTACTTGTAGCACTGGGAGAGGTGGTAGGAAAAATGGCTTAAAAATTACAATGAAGTTAGAACAGCTCAGCACAATTTTTAAAGCGTATAACCTGCCACATGTTTTCCTACCACATGTTTTCTTGTTACTATTTGCCTCTGTTTTCAAAGCTAATAAACACACACACACCTGAAAGCGTTAGTAATGCCAGGAGAGAGAGCAGTGAGGGTAACTTGTACATGTTCACCAAGGCTAGGTTGTGTTGGATACAAGCTCCATCCATTCTCCCCAGAGATAGGTTAGCATTCAGCTGCCCTGCTCTAGTGGGGGACTAAGCTTTAGAAACATCACTTCATCTACTGCTTTTTCTCTTAGGTATAAGTTGCATCGTTTTCCCTCACATTCAGTCCTACATAGAGTAGAATGAGAAAACACTGGAAAAGCTGTCTTTATTCCGAGTCTAACCTGTGGCAGACCCACCTGTGTGGTTGCACAGAACCAGAATACAATCCTGTCTTGAGTTATTACAAGGACCTAAATCCTTATAATGTGCATTGATACTGATCTGTCAGAATGGTTCTGGTATCTTGCCCTGGCCCCAGGGCGGCAAACTTAAGCCTCAGCCCAGACTGCACGGCAAGGCTGGCACAGAAATGCACCTATAGAACCACCAGTGCCTGGGCAAATGCAAAATAGAGCCAGCTAACTCACGCCTTGTAAGATGCCCTCAAAGCTTGTGGGTTTATCGTTAAGAGCAAGTCTGAGGTTTCTCAACTCCCCTTTTACCAGACCATAACTCTCTGAACACAGCCCATGTACACACACATAGGGATGTAGCTCCGTTTGAACTGCCCTTTAGAACTTTACAGCTGCCTCTCCAGAGATGCAGAGGTGGCCTTCTGGTCCTGGGTCACAGCCACCTGACAAAAATGAATGGATTCCTTGGATATCTTAAGGCATCTCAGGTGGGTCAGGATGCCTATGACCAGGTTGCTGACTCTCACTCACTGCGCATTAATCATACCATCAGTGGGGTTCAGCTCTGCCTACAGAAGTTACCTCCTGCTTGGAGCAGCTCTCATCTCCACTGTCTAAATCCCCACTGCTGGGGGTAACATAAAGCTGTGCTGCACATATAGGTATCCTAATGGAGTGTCTGTGAGCTGCCTCTTAGAAGACAGGGGTCCCAGTCTCGGTGACTTAAAGGGACCTCTGACAATTGATCTTCCCATTTTCTTTAAATTTTTGTATTCTGCAGAAGCAGATATACTTTGAAGTTGGCCTAACATGCAGTCATTTTCCCTCCAGGTTGTTTACACTCTCTTTAAATAATATTAAGTTTAATTCAAACCAGAGGTGTGTCCAGGTGGTCTGAGACCTTTTTGGTTACAGAACTGTTCAAATCAATCCATACACTGCTGCTGCTGCACAGTAAGTACATCTGCAGTAGGCTGGCAGCTCACCTGTCCATGCATCTCTGGAGTCACAGGCACATCCACCTACAAATCCAAACCAGGCCCTTCTTCCAAGGATGCCTCAAGAGAAACAGATGGGTGAAGTCCTTCACATCTCAGCATGCCAGTTCCTCCAAAACAGGGTAAAACTTTTTCCTCTACTAAAGAAAAACAGCACCTTTCCCAGGACAAAATGGAGCATCTTGCTGGCTGTCACTAGAATACACATCTTACTGAGGTTGCCTATGAATCCTAACTCCTTTGAGAGTTTCTATATAAAAACTCTGCTTAAAATCACTGAAGAAATGTTATTCTTGTTTACACTGTTGGTATTATTTCTCTGATTTATATTTGCCAAGATAGATTAAAAAAAAGGCCCTAAGAATCATGTCAATTCTTACGGTGTTTTCTATCTGCAGACACCCTGATTACTATTTAATTTTAGCCAGAAAACAGTTTATACAGTACCTTTCTCAGTATCATTGTGTAAGAGTCAAAGCAGACAATCTTTTGTAACTTGGCTGTCTGCCATGACAACTTTCCTGATCCAGTTTCCATTTATTAATATTTATTGTTGCAGTTTTTTAGCCTTTTCACAGCAAAATATTACAAAGAGATTGAAAGTGTCATAAGAGACAAAGGCAACATTACAAAGTGCAAAATGTCTCCAAATTTCCAAGCAATATTCTGTATCGTACATAGCACAAAACTGATGTAGTTGCATTTCTCAAGTAATAGCATCAGTACTTTAAGTCCCAAGTGTCATCTTTTTATTTCAGCCATAGAATATTGTTTGTAGTGGTTCTTTAGAAACTCTATCTGGGGACAAACCTTTCCTCCGTTTGTCTAATAATATAAACTTCAAATGGGCTGGACCTAACTGAATCATCAAGGTCTGCTGATCAGTCTTGTTGAGCTTTTTTCTACTTTTGAAAATTCACATTCTTTATCTCAATGAAATTTCTTCTCTTTCTAATTATTCATTGAGCCATCATCTTTGTATGCATGTACCCACACAGCAGACTAGCCAGATTACTTGTAAACCAGAGACATGATGAAGTCTGCAGACACATTTTGGATAGATGACATCTTTATGAACAGTAAATTCTGGAGTTACCAGTCAGACACTTGATTGCCTAAATTATTCGTAAAGACAAACTGCATTGCTGTACTGATGTTGAGCCTCATATTCCAGGAAGAAATGCTAGAACTGAGACAGTGCTGCAAGTGCAATTTGTGTTCCTGTAGGATCATACCTCTACAAAAACCTGTCAGGGAGAGACCAGGAACTGAACCTAGACATCACCAACGTCGGATACGTCTCTTTTGGCTTTAACCCAGATCCCTACATTCCCTTTATGGTGAATGAAAGGGAAGTGGATACTTCAAAGCCACAATCTGTCCAGTTTTAGTTACTTTCTCCAAAACAGTTCAGTGCCCTAGACACAGCAATTTTCCTTTTATGGCTTTCACTGGAAAGCAGAAGACCAGACCAGATGAATTTAACCCTGTGAATAACTTCCCTACACGAAGTCAAGTGACATTTCATTGTTTTAAAAAGCAATTGAAGGGGGAAAAGATATTTTGGGGTTTTCCCCCCTTTTTAACAAGTTCTGAGGAACTTTTTCTATGTCAGGGGCTTGGCAGCTTGTCTTTCATGCTCATAGGGTGTCTGATTGCAAGGATGGTTAGCAAAGGTAATTCACACCATAAATTTATAGGTGGAAAACTTGCTCCAGGAATGAGGTTTTTGGAGGTGGGCAATGGCCTTGCTCATTTTGTAACATGAATAAATAATAAAAATCTGGGACAATTGTGCAGTAAACTTGAGGACAGGAGTTCATGACTAAATGTGCATGTTTATTGTTTACTCTAAGTTATAATTCTGTTTAAAAATTGAAGCCTGTCTCATTAGCTAGTAAATCACATATCATTTCCACCTAATTTATGAGTCCTGAGGTGTTTGGACAGGGCTTAACGTGACCAAAAAAATGCAGTATGCAACATCCTTTCATTTGCTTTTGGTATAGTACATGAAATAGTCTCTTTATTTGAGAAAGCCTTTTCTTCATGAATCAACATCATTAGCAATCAAAGAAACAGCTATGAGCATTAAATGCAAATGTTTGAACTTCTATAATTTGCATATCATTAATAAGCAGGCTGGCAGAATATGTTCATAAAGTTGACTTTGAAAGTTCCTACTGCTATTATAGACTGAGTCATGGTAGGAACAGTGAGAGCCTCAATTCCAACTAATTAATGGTTTTAGGGAGCCAGAACTCCTATCTTCCATGCTGAGTCCCAGCTGGGGCACACTCATTGTGGAATGAACCTCTACTCACACAAGTCTTCCTTGGTAAGGAGGCCAGAGTTTAAATCCAGTCCAGCAACATCTCCCTTTTTTGGCCTTATGTTCATCTTTGTGCATAGGTCAGTTAGCTTTATTTCTCCTCTCTCTCATTATTGAAATTAGTGGTCTGCCAAAACACCTGGCACACTGCAGATGGCAAAGTGGTCCTGCAAAAAGGACATTGAGCCCTTTTCTAGAACCATGAATATCCCAAGAAGTGAAGGAGACTGCCCAAGGGCATACAGAAAATACATGCCAATACTTGAAAACAGGTCCCCAAAATTCAAGTTTAGCATCCAGAACCTTAAAAAGCAAGGAGTAAGATTGGGGAGCTGTCACTGAATTACTGGTATATTGCCTTGGGGAAGCCCAAGTAAAATACCTCAAAGAATGCAGAGAGAGAGGCAAAAAAATCAAGTGTCAGATCAGATAAAGCTGGTTACCTTGGCTAGTCAGGTTTACTATGTCTAAGCTTCATGATCTGGATGGTTATTTTCATTATCTCAGTGAGTTGTAATAATCGACAGCCTGATAGGAACCAAACTGAAAACTGGGAAAAATAACTCTGATCTCTTTGATTAAAAATAATGAATGCAGCGGTGAAAGGCTTCAGCCTTCAGCTGGAAGGGCTGATGACCCAGAGTGCACGGAGGAGAAGGCCAAGGGAGAGAAATGCAGAGCAGCCTCTCCCTGCTCTCCTGGCAGGTGCAGGGGGGACACGGCTGTGGCTCACAGGCAAGCACAGTAACCGTGCCAGATATTGCAATCTACAGCTCACTGACCCCAAATGATTACTGCGCTCCTCTCATGCGCTCAGTAATTTTCTGTCCTGATTCAGCGGGATTCAAGTGGGCAACCTGAAAAAAACTAAACTCTTTAGCCCTGCTGGAAAAAAAGAACAAAAAGGTGTAATCACAGCCCCCTGCTTCCCCTCTGTATTTTTTAATGTAGTTTTGGAGAATTTGTTTTAAAACCTCCTTCAGATCTAGCCACAAGTGTATCCATATCCCTGGTGCATGTGAAATGGCCTGATCATTAAGACAGGAATTTTGAGACAACATCCAAACAAACCTGCAGACTTGTGCCCCAGCTCAGAAAGGTGCTGAGGGACAGGCTGAACCCCTGGGGCACTCTGGTGCTCTCACAGTTTGAAGAAGCCCTAAAATCTCTGCTGCAGTCAAGTAATTAATATGACATTAAAACAAAGACTTTTCTTCAAAGACAATACACCCACGAAAGAACCAGGAGTCACAGGAATCTGCACAGGCAAAATTTTGCTGTTTTAAAGCCATTGCCTGTTGTTCTATGACTAGATGTCCTTGTAAGAAGTTACTCTCCAGTCTCTAGTAGGCTCCAAAAATTTATAACTTGATTTGATTTATTTCAATCAATAAATTGTTCTTAAACGATGGGTTTTCTCACTTCTACCCTTCCAATTCTCTCCCCCGTCCCACTGGGAAGGAGTGAGTGGCTGTGTGGGGTTGCACTGTTGGCTAGGGTTAACCCATGACAGTCCTCTAGGCTTGCTGGTCTTCCCATCTGTTCCAGCATGATCCCACAGGTACCATTCAGCTGGCAGGCTACAACCTCCACCATCCTCAAGCCAGCCCCTCAGCTTAGCCCAAAGCCAGGAAGCAACAGTGAACAGATTTTTAATTGTTCAAATATTCCCTGCATGAAGCAAAGTTTATATAAATATTTCATACCGGCAATTTTCAAGTATGTCGTTACTCTTCACTGAATCTGCTCACTGAAAGTGTCACCTATGCTGGCCACTAGAAATTATGAAAATAATACTGGTCTCCTCCTGACACAAGGTTGGTGGTTTATTTGCAGTTTAATATTATCTCCTGTTTTTACTGCAGGCAGCAGCATTCTCTGTTGTTAAGACTGCAAACCAGATGAGTTTTAACTCCGTTCAGCTATACAAACACATGCATATGTTCCTCCAGTAGTCAGCAACAAAACCAAAACAGGATCAACTTCCATAAGCATCAAACCTAGCTTGCATACCCAAGGTACATAAAAATGTTTGGCACAGTTCAAAAATTTATAGCAACCCTTCTAGTGCGAGATGCATCACAGCAAAATTTTGATTTGACTAAGTGTTTGATATTCTCATGCAGCCATTACTGCTAACAGGATTCATAAGTCACATTCCTTTAACATATGCAACTTTAAAGGGGACCATTCACTTCGTATTTAAATCTTCCCATAAATTTCCCCAAAGGAAAACCTGCAATGGAGCAGTCATCCTTACCAGCCAAGGGAGACAAATGTCCAATTTACAGTGATATAAAAGATTTGGACTCAAGGATGAAAAGGAAGTAATAATATTTTTTTACTGTGTTTGCAAGATTTCTGTTAGAATAAAGTTCCTGCCTCTAACAAGAGCCCAGGTGCCACAGGTGTGCAAACACAGCATCAAGAGGGTAATATAAAGGTGCATAATTGTGGACGGGGAAATAAGGTTTAGATTATTCCAGCTGATTATTGGGATATGGAAGGGAGATAGCAGTGAATTCCTAGCAGGAGGAGCAAATCCACCTACCACTGTCAGTGATGCCTCATCCTGTGCTAAAAACTTAGGTATACCTTCAAAATATGACATTTCTGGGTTTTTTCCAATTGTTGCATGGATAGTGCAATGGGGAATGATGAGACCACCTTAACTGTTGGAATTTGAAGCACCTGAGGTTACTGTTCTTCAGCTGACAGCCAGGAGTTAAATTCCATTTGCTGCAAAGCAAAAGAAAATCAATTCACACAGACTGTCGAAGAAGAGCATTGAGAGCAGAAGGGGAGCATCCACACAGCCAGAGACTGCATCTCAGCTGGGATGAAGGTAACATCTAACTGGCCTGATCCCTTGGATGGCAAAGATCATCCCACAGAATCCTGTTCCAATTCCCTGCAAGCTTAATTTTCAGCTGCAGTTATCTTAACTTCTGTCCTGTGAAGGATTTTCTCCCCCACAACTAGAAGAGATTATTTTTAAGAAAGACAGGGACCAGCTAGGACAAGTGAGCCATCGATTTCTACTTCTCACCAAAGCCTTTCAAACTCCTAAGGGAAAACTCTGATGGGAAACCTTCCCCAAAGCTGGGGAACAGAATGTTAATGTGTAGAAGCAAAAATAAAATGTGTTTCAGCTGTGGCCTGTGTCCTGAGACATGTTGCATTAGGTTTTAGATGAGAATATTGACAAAACCCAACTTAACCTAAAGAGGGATTTAAAGACCCAATAGTACCTCTCTTGTAACTCACCAATTTAGAACTCAGTACAGCTTGTACTTGATGCTTACCAGCAGGACACCTTCAGATAATTTGATTCTTACAATAACACAACCCTTTTTCTAATCACTGCAGACTCCCCCACCAGATGTTGTGCTCTGGGAGCCCTCACTGTGGTTTCTCACGATGTGGTGCCTTTGTACAGTCTGCACCTTGTATCTGCCATGCACAGCTCCACATGACAAAAATTAAGACACTTTATGTGAAGCTTTGAACATTTCTCTGAAGGGAAGCTGCCTTCTTATTTAGACTGGCAGGACTAGAATTGAATTGAACTGTAGCGGCAGAGGGGAAAGAGAAAACTTGTTTCTTCCCACAAGGAGGTCCTTCCAGCCCACTGCCTGGGGAAACGAGGCACTAGTCCCCTAGGGTGGCTCACATATTTTTGGAGGTCCGATGGGAATCCCAAGCTGCAGTTGGTTAGTGCACAAAATAAACTCAGCAGTGCTGCAGAGGGCCAACAAAACTTTAAAGGCTTCTGATAAATGTGTGTTGTCACTTGCATATGATGTCTTCAGAGGAATAAGGTGTCACCAGAGCTGCTGACGGGCAGCTGCTCTTTGGAGAGCTGGTAGGGTGCCATTAACCTGCCAAACATCCACAAACACACTGCTTTGTGTGACATTTTGCCCCCAAAGAAAGAAATCACCATCACTGGCTCTCCTAAGCCTGTAGGGATGTGAGCTCCCAGGAGGGCTCCATATTGAGGTCTCCCAGAGCACATCCTCCTCTCCTGCCAGGACCACAGGGAAAGGAAGGATCCACAAGGCAAATCTTTCTGCTTTCCCTAAGTCTCCTGGCTTGGGAAGCACCCAGCTGGACGACAGGAGTCCTGTGCTCTACAGCCCTGCTCCAAGGATGAGTTCTCCTCTTTTCCTACCACCTGTCCTACAGGAGCTGCAACTAGCATCCTCCTGAATTCCCACTCCCAAATGGGCACTGCAGCTCTCTCCCTCACTGCTATAGTCTCTTAGTCCTTCATGCTACTGAAAAGAAAGCAATTCTGCATATTCAAGTAACTCTTAGGAATGGCAAACCTGGTAAATAACCAGTGGAAGTTAATTTTTACATTTTAATTTGAATAAGAACTTAAATTTTTCTTCGGAGTTTCATTTTGAAGCATGTGAATTAAATGGTGATGGGATACTCATTTTGTTGACACTCTGTGTTAACAGGAACTGAGCACTTCACCAGCCAGTGACTAGTATGCAGAACCAATTTCTCTATGGCTGATTTATTTACACGTAGTACAGTGCAATTAAGAGAATAAGCCACACTTCGTCCAAGAGGGTAGCAGTAAGACAGTGGTATTGCTGAGTTAGCACAGGGAGGTGCTCAGCCTACTGTTCACAAGCTCAAAAATCCCAGTTTCATGCTGCCTCTGTATCTCTGCAAGTTTCAGCTCTGTTTAATCACAGTCCAGTCCACTCTACATACCCTTCTCTATCATAGTGTCTCCTAATTTCTTGTGTGCTTAACACAAGCACTGCCCTACATCTGCTGTGAGCCTGCAACATCCCCTTCAGCAGTGAACTTCTCAGTAGGTATAAACCAAACCTGAAGATGAATCTTGATGCAATAAACATAGCCAAAAGCTTGTTGCATGAATGAGAGAAAGACACTGGAAATAAAATTTTAAAATAAAGTCCTCAGTAACACAAGAGCAACAGTCTGAAATGTCTTCCCTTCACATCTTGTCATCTCTCCACAATGAAGAGCGCAGTTAGACCCAACAAGAAGAAATTACCCATACATTGTGCTGTAGCTGGATTTCTGTTGGTGTTATCCCAGAGCACCCATCAAGGCTATGGCTAAATGGCTCGTGGAGAAAAGCAGTTCTTCTCCCTGCTGCAAATGTTCAACAGCATTAACACAGTCAGGTTCTCCTGCATTGTCTCTCTGGTTCTCTTTAACTTGGTGGATTCCTGCAGACAGCCACAGAGATGTGAAAGAAATCTTGAACAGAACCAGACTGATCTGCACCTCATTTTCTTGGATTTGATTCCACCTCGTCTCCCCAAACCATCCTCTGCATCTCCTGCTCTTTCCTTCTGCTGCACCCTCAGCCCCTCGCTTGGTCCTTTGTTCAGGCTGCCACAGGAGTGACACGCTGTAACCGTCAGCATGATGTCCTTTACCTATGGTTACACTGCTACCATTAGAGACACTGAAATATGAGAGCAAATGTTCAGCCTTGGGAAAACACAGAGATCCTTCTGGATTACACAGAGTCAAGCCAACACCTCAGAAAAAGGGAAAAAGTTGCACCAAAAGGGACCTTGGTTTCTCTGGGTGCCCAGAGAGCTGACTCTTCCTGGGAACCACTCATGGGCTTAAGAAAAGATCACTCAAAATGTCACCTGCAGCAAAGCCAGATTCAGGTTCTATATCACCAATTTTTCTTTCCTTTGAAGCCAAAGGCAAAGCCCTGGACAATCATTGCCACTTCATAGTGAGTTTAACTAATGTGCTTAAAAGCCACTGTTGTCAAAAAGAAGGTCAGCAATATAAAATAGAGCAACTAACCTCCTGCCACTGAGGTGACTGGTCACATTTTACTTTTATTCCAGAGTAAGCAGATTCAGTCTAGAGTATTCTGAGAAGAGGAACCTTAGAAACCAGTCATAGGGTAAAATTAATACCTGCTGATTGATTAAGATTTTTGTGATTAAATTTTGAACTGGAAAGACAGTGCATTTTAAAAAAAGGAAAGAAAAGAAAAAGCAACATATCTCTGTTTTCACATCTGCTCAGAATTCACTGCTGTGGTTTCGAATCTGTTTTTTATTAAGTAGTCTTTGCCCTGGAGAAAATAGTTCTTTTGATGTTACAGTTGACCTTTTGGTTTTACTCTACATAAAATTTTTCCCCTGAAGAGGGTTTTCTATCTCTGAAAAAAAAGGAGGGAAAATAAAACAACTCTCTCTTTTTTTTTATTCCTAGCTACAACCTACATTGGAATCAGCGTACAAAGGTAACCAGATTTTGCATCAGCATTTTACATTTTCCCAACAAGCTCTCCTATATTAAAACATGATCCTATGGGAATAAGCCACTCCTTTTGAAAACTTGTTTTTTTACTTACTCACTAGATTTCTGTAAGATTTTAGCTCAGCTATCTGCAAAATATCTTTTAATGAATCCATCTCATGAGTATTGAGGATGGTAGTGATATTTCTGTTAGGAACACGTGAGGAGGAAAATTCTCACATGGGTATTCAGGATCATACTGTATAAACAATTACAGCATTCAATGTCTGCAGAAAATCAAGAGGCAAATCAGCAGTGAATATCAATTATACATCTGCTGCATCACAGAGGCAGATGGCACTTTAATTGTACACCCGAAACATTATGGACAATTTTCCCCAACCCAGCCTCATTGAAATTGTGGCTTTAGCACCTAAAAATATCAAGAGAGGGTATGTGTGCAATGACTCATCTAAGAACTCATTTCAGTTTGAAGATAAATATTCCACCAGTAAACCAATAACAATCTTCAAGATGCACAGCTCATATGCAGCAAACGTGCTGTCTTGATCTAGGTGAAAACTTTTATTGATGAAAAGGAATGGGGCAACTGAACAGCTGACACCACTCAGCTCAGAGTGTGAAATTGTCAAAGAGTTTGAAGATCAATGAGACAAATTCTTTTGATTGCATCTGTAGAAATTGGAAATGTCATGGAGATAAGTAGAATAATATAGATTTACACTCTATTCCCCGCATGATCCTAAGAGCAGAAAGCTCAAATCCTTCTCCCTCAGACAGGAATGGTTTTGTGCAATGAGGGAAGTTTTATGGAACTTAAACAGACTCAACTACAGCTACTGACCATGGAAAATCAATTGACACCAGTCTGCATATGAAAGAATGACACCGACTACCCAGAGACTGTTGTGCTAATGCCCAAATACCAAATGTGTTGTGAATGCTTACTTAATTAAAGATTATTAAAAATTAAAACTGACTCTCATAAGAGATTACTATATTACTCAATTTGCAAAAGCTTTGATAATTAAGCACCCCTGCTTTATTATAGTTAGTGATGCAGATTTCAAATAGGATTTGTTCCTTACTCCCATCATGTACAAATCTGCTGGGTTTTTCAATTTGTCTGAGTGGTTATACAGTCTTAAAATATTCAGTAACTCTGCAATCAGTTTAATTTCATCATGCCAGTGGATAGCACTCATTTCCTCCTCTCTCCCCCAAATATATTCATGGTTAGCCACAGCAGACACATTTTATTTGCAATGTGAGCATGTATGCATATTCTTGGAAGAAGTTTAGGAAGTTAATCTTAAAACCTGTATTTAGAAGGGGTAATCCCTAAACAGAGACAAACCAAACAGAAACATTATTAACAGGATCCATGTCCAAGAAACCAGGTGCTTCACGACTTTGCAGCTAAGGGTAAATTCCTACTGGTGCATCAAAGCTTTCACAGAAACTTCACATGGATGATTCTTTATTTAGATCTTCAAATTTAAGTGGGACATCCAAAAATCAGAAACTCCCTAAACTGACCTAAGCCCTGCCTCACCGAAGAAATCTATTTGCACAGCTTTGATGGAAGAATAGCTCAAAACATTCCCACAATACAAAAATATTTGTGTTGGAATCAATGTAAGCAGCATGTTTAGTTTATTATTTCTTCCAAGACAGTGAATGGTATTAGATCTAGAGAGAGAGAGTTGAAGAAGGGCATTCCATCAGCAGGGGACTCTGAACAAGTAAGCCTTTGCTTATATAAGGATGGTAAAGCACAGTAACAAAAGAAGTTTCTGTATTGATCAAGAGGGCAAAATAGATCTCTTCATATAATTTATTTAACTCCTGACTCCAAACCAAAATTTCAAAGTGGGGGAGAAAAAAATGGAAGACCACTAGGAACATCAGCAGATTACAAAACTCCCCCAACCTTTTTCTTTTGCAATGACTGTATCTTCTACAGTCTGTAATTTTGTCTATTTAGAGCTGAAGTGCTTCCTCACAGTGTCATTAGAGCCAGCAGTCTCATAATATTGATTCAAGGACTTTAGTTTGTGCAAAACACTCACCCCATTTTAAACATATGATTAGAGGAAACAGCATTCAACATAAAAGTGTTTAAATTTTTTAAGGCAGTAAATAAGTGCTATTGTTACTAATATCTTGTTAAAGCAAAGTACTAAAAAATGTTTCTCATTATTTTTTTGTTCCATTAGCACTTTGTCTTGAACAACAGCCACAAAAAAAAGAAAAACAAACGGAATTTTCAAGTACACCAGGGGAGGAAATAAATTAGTCCTCACAACCGTGGTTTTCAGTAGCAATATCATTCTGCTGCTCCAGGAACTCTGACCTACAGCGCAGTTTGAGGGACAGCACAAACACAAATCTCCCTGTATCTTCTACTTGATCTGGGAGTTAGAAGCCCTTCCAGAGATGACAGGATAAGCAAAAGCATGTTTTACATGAGAAGGCTGATTTTGGTCCTTCACCAAAACCTTGGAAACCCAATCCAAAGCAGAGATATCATGACACAAACACCATTGGTTCTACATGGTACAACAACTTCCCCATTTGCCCCACAGCCACCCACCCAAAGTCTCTGCCTTGCTGCTGAAGAAGCCAACATAAGGGATCTGTTGGGTTTTTTCTTGGCCGTTGTCCATCCCCCTGGGTTTGACAGCACAAACCTGTGTCAATCTTTTGGGAAGGCCAACATTTCAGGCCATATAAAGCTAAATGAGCAACCTCTCATACACTGCAATTAAATGATTTCTGTTTTTACGAAAGTGGGCAAACTCTAACGCCCTGAAAATGAATGTAAATGCAGACTAATTGGGAACAGCCTTTGCACCCAAATCTCTGAAATGAGAACAGAACAGAAAAACGGGTTCTTGAAAAGCTCATGCGAAGTCTTTTCTACTATAATAGCTTATATAGCAGCAGTAATAATGACCTTCACTAGACATTTCCTTGAGTACTAACGACCCAGGGTTAATGGCCCGAGGCGTAGTTTTATGCAGTCAACTATTGCAGCCAGCAATTAATTACCAGGAAATACAATGTGCTCTGACCACTACGGCTCAATTAGCCTCATATTATCAAAAAATGAAAAATTTGTCAATCTTATTTACTGTGAAGGTGTCCTGGATTTTATTTCAGTATATTAGACTAAAAAACCCCTTGAACCTATATTAAGCCAAACATATGTTCTACAACACTCCTCCATTAACTTTGTGCAAATTATGGGGAGCCAAAGCTGAGTGTCTTGCAGTACAAGGATTATCACAGCCTGCCCACAGAGAGAAAAATATTGTGGAGCAAGGCTCTATGTGAATTCTGCTTCTGTGCTAGAAGAGTCTCCCTAAAAATAATTTTCATCTCTCTAGTGGTTGTAAATGGATTGAGAGAAGGGAGAACAGTGAGGGACACACTGCAGAGAACATCCTTTCACTGGCAAGAGGTGGGCAGTGTGTGCTGGAGTAAGGACAGGAAGGGGAAAGACTATCCTGCTTTTAGCAAATTTTGTGGTGCCCCAAAATCCCTGTAACAGATTTACAAAGATATTGGGGTAGATTATTTTGCACCCAGGTTTGTGATCCCCCAGTTTATGTTCATTCATTAGATTTTATTGTTTCAGCAAGGCTTTTGCAAAATGCCCTGAAAACCAAGCACTGTGGGCTCAAGTGCCATTGCTCCTGGTCAGTTGTTTGTATTGCAGCACTATCACTAGGTTTTTGGGGACCTGAAAAGCTGAGGCTGGGCACTACGTTTAGCTCTAGGAGTTGCTGGCTTTAATTTGAAAATTACCAGCTTCAATCCCATGAAGGATGCAAAAAGCTGATCAGACTGTGCCTGCAGATCTACTCCTCTAAATATGCTCCTGGCATTCACTGTGGCTTTTGTTTCCATGAAATACAGACACTCTGTGGGTGTCTTTGTGCTGGGGAGGCTTCTCAAGGAACACTGGTATCTCAGTGCCTTCCATCAAGACTTGGTCTCAGGCACTGCTGCTGGACAAGTGCACACTAACAGGTCTCAGAGCAGGACTCCCTAATATGATAAGGCCCTTCATAAATGCAACCAGGAACTTTGATCATATGCTTTTAGAGCTGCAGTTTCAGGCCAGCACAAAAATTCATTTAAACAAGAAAATTCATGTCTCTTGAGATGCATGATGTCTTCAGCTTAGTTTGATCCTCAGTGCCATTAAAACATCTTTGTGAAATGTCTGATTTCAGTGCACTTCTGCAAGTTTCTGGGCTTGTTGATAGTTAAAAGCAGAAAAAATTAAGACAAATGGGGATAAAATGTATGTGTCTGTCTGGAGGAGCACAGGGAGGTGTTTACCCAACGTTTGCTAGTGATGGCAAAGGTGGAAACACACATTCCCTGGCAGCCTTGGGGGTGGTTTCTGAGAGCTGAGAACGGCGTGCTGGCTGGTGAAAGCCCAAACCTCCATCCAGTCTCTCTGATTGACCCACCCTGACCAGATTTTGGTGGGGGGTCAGCCACCAACTGTGGCAGCTTTTGTTTTCAGCAAGACACATGACACAAAGCAGCCATCGCTGGTGCTGGCAGGACCGGCCACCTGAGCTCAGCTTTAGGTGCCACATCACAAAAATCTGCATTTTCAAGGGGTGTACTGAGGAAGGATCCACATGGGACTTCTGTACATCTCTGAGCCCTGATGTGCTAACCACATTAGCCTGTCAGCAGGCTGGATCATTGCCATGCTGAGAAATTACGAGTACAGTAATTACAGAAGTATGACATTCGTAACCAGAAGGCGAAGAACGGGAAAAATTGCAATTGTCCAATGTCACAAGTACCTCTCATGTATAAATAGCTATTCATAACCTTGCATCTTTGTTAGGGCAATTATAGCATTTTTAACATTTTAATTTAGTTTAGGAACATCAGTCAAGTTTTCCAATGCATTTTCTTTTTGAAAAGCCAAAGTGGTATGATTCTTTTGTATATTGCCAAAAGGAGTTGACTTATTTAGAGATCTTTTCAACTTGTTAGTATGTTACTTTTTTCTAATTGTAGAAATGCTCCAATTAATCATAATGATCATTTACTTAAGTGCCCGTTAATTCCCTTCTACAAATAGCAATGCTTTATAGCATTGGAAAAAAAAATAGAATTAATGACCACATTTCTGATGAGATAATTTTATCAGTCATTCAGAATGAACAACTGGAATACAAAGCAAAACCCATGTACATGATAAAAAAAATTAGATAAATCTGGAATCCTTCTTACTTCTTTTTTAAGGCATAATAGTAAATGTGAGAATTCAGATGTGCAAACATTATGGTCTGCTTCTTCAATGGCAGCTCAAGCCGAGGGACAGGGAAAAGAAAATTGATGGCATGCACTAGAGCAGAATTGAAGGATAACAATTTTATAGTGCAGCTCAGATGGCTAAAAGGTGACATCCACCACAGGGAAGCCAAGAGTAATCCCAGGGAGTGTTTAATCTCATTTAGCTGAATTAAATCACCGTGTTTGAAGACTTACTGCAAGTTTACAAAGGCAAACAGTGAAGTTCAGAAATAATTCAGTGCTACAGGGGAAATTATCAACAAGAAATGGCTAAATTCCCAGCCCATGGTAGCATGCAGCCACACGGCACCAAGCAGGAATTTGCTACTCTCATCCCATCCTCTAAAAGAGCAACCAGCACAGCTCAGCCACCAGGCTCGTGGAGCCCATTAGCAAATTACTGCCTGTCTGGAGCAAGGACAGAGCCAGGGAGGAAGGGAGATTCCTGCCAGCACGGATCCTCCCCAGCGACCTCCGGGTGCCGTGGCGCATTATCATCTCCCGCCCGGAGCTCTGGCAAGGCCGCACACCTGCACCGTGCAAATATGGGTGCAAATAGCACGGAGGGGGCTGCACAATCACCTCCCCTTGCTGTGCAGGTGTCCCCACAGAGCTCATTGCGGGCATGAAGCTGAGGAGGGCCAGATGTCAGCGGCGCAATGGGCTCCTGGGGGAAGGCGCTCTCCATCCCCGAGCCATGCTGCTCACACCCGGAGCGGTGTGCATCGGTCACGCACTGCTGACATGTCACCCTGCCTCAGCATCAGCTGCGAGCTGCATTAACCTCCCCGGCACGCCACGGAAAGCCATGAGTGGGGTTTGTTTCCGCGGAAAGAGCGTGCCAAGCGTTGACCTTCCAGGGCAGCGATGTCTGTAGATGAGGTTGCAGCGAGGAGGTTTGAATGTTGAGGGGCTTTTGCACGCTGTCAACACAGAAATAATTTAAGCCTGAGATGAGAGAGGCAGAAAATGACCTCATCCTTCCTCTGTAACCTTGGTGCTCCCAAAGGTTTTAATATGATCCTCCACGCTGAGCTGTGCTGCTGCAATCTGTCGAGAGGTTTGAGAGGGACAGAACACAGCTTTATGGGAGGAGGGGGCAGTCCTAGGTCTAAAGGGGGCTTGGAAGCTCTATATCATTTTAGTTACCAAATTTGTCTTCACAAGGGCAGATTTCAGACATAAAATGTAGCAGTTAAACATATGAAATAATTTATGGAATATCTGGAATGTTGTCAAGGCCAACACCTCAGAAGCCAACCAAGCAGGGCATGGCCTTCATAGGGTTTAGTAAGGATGCAGGTAAATGTTGGAGTGTGTTTTAAGAGCAATTCTGTAGAGTTCACTTCTACACTACAGAAAAATTATCAGATCAAAGAGATTCACATTGTTTCAAGGACTCCAGTGTAGCTTTGCTTGAGGGAAGGAAGGATGATTCGGGATAGCCCTCTCAAAGGGAAGGACTGGAACCACATCAGAAATCTGGGGTTTTCAGTGGACAATGACACTCAGTTGCCAGTTATTTCTGACGCAGTTTAGAAACAGAGCAGTTTTCACATCTTTCTCTTGCAGGTGTCTGCTTCCCAGTAGAACAATGAAACATCAAGGTCAGCAGCCTTGATACTGCACTGGCCACCCAATTTCTACCTCTTCACCCTCGGCATTGTGAACACCACAGACTGAGTTAAGGCTCTAAATTCCCTGCTGGCCTTTTTCTCCTTGAATTATAGAGATAAACAAACCCCATGTAATAAAGGTCACTTAGGAAATTTCACATGCACCTCTATTCCAGCCTCAGCTTGGATGTAACTCAGACTCAAAATAATGAATTTCACCACATGAAAGCATCACACAGACCCCTGAAATTAATGATGCTCCTCCAAACACGAAGCAATTACCATTAATTTACAAGTGTATTTATTTTCTAATGGTATTATTGTTATTTCTTCAGGGAAAGTATTTGTATATACAGATCAGAAAGAGTAAAGCTGGATTATAAATAGGGGAAAACTTCATCTTGATGGAGAGGGTGAGAGCAGCTAGCTGAAGCTAGAAGCAGGAGCTTTACTGCGAATAGAGAACCATACTTCCCTTCCCTACCATTTTAAGATCATTTTAGATTAATTGGTAAACATTGAGCTATATATGTTGCTCACTGGAACCTCTGTTGTCACTTAACACAGATTAATTAGTGTTAGTGTTATGACCTAGAATAGTTTGAAAGTCAAGTCCCTAAGATGTATTTTCACAAGATGCAGTAATGCTGTCTCAGGAGACACCAGGTATTGTAACTTATTGTGCTGTTAAAATCTGTTCAATCAATATGTCTGCAGCTTTAAAATTTTACAATATACTAATAAGATAGACATAAAAACCTATTGGTATCACTCTCATCAGTATTAATGATCTGAACACAGCAGGTGTTATCAGTCCTAACAAGACATGGTATTTGCTATTTCATGCTTAGATGCTCCCCTCTCTTGATTCCCGGAAGCTGAGGAAGCTCTGTTTCCATGATTTGATAATGCTACAGGCAGAGTCATTTTGGGCACAGTTCTGCCTAATTTCCTTCATGCTGAACAAGGCAACATCCCTCATCTCCTGTGATTTCTGGAGCAAGGTAGAGAGAGGCACGAGTCCTGCAGACCAGGCACATTCCAGAGCCATTTGCAGTACAAGTTAGTTACCAGAGTGGACAAGTTGCATTTATATTTGCAGACTGCAGTCTTTGTATAAAAACATATATTTTAGGAAAATATATGTTTAAGACTGAATTTCTCCTTCATTGAGCCTTTTCCCTGGTCTGGGAGAGAAAAAAAAAAAAAAATAGAAGAGAGGAAATAGTCACTATAAACGGGAGAAAAAACACACCAGAGTATTGAACTGGCTAGAAAACAATATAATTTTTTTTAAAAAAAATCAATTTAGATTAATTATATAGATAGCATTGGTGTTTTTTGTTTTGGTTTGGTTTGGTTTTGGTTTTTGTTTTTTTTTTCCTGAAGAGAGGCGGGATGAAATGTGCAGCTGGGAGCTGCTCTGGGCCACGCCAACACCATGTCCTGGGCAGCATTTACTGGACACAGGTAAGTCATGAGCTGTCAGCACAGCTGGCACCCTAAAGTGCCACCTGGTCGCATGAGCAGCTCTCTGCTGGGGCATACTGGTGTTAGATAGCCATGTCCTATGAATGGTCCTTCTACAGGAAAGAAACCCCACACCCCAGAGATGTGCATCTTTCTTCATCGACCAGAAATGATTTTGGGATGAGCAAACTCCTGATTTGGATCATTCACTCAGCGTATCAAATTCCAGGAAGGGCAATTAATGGCTTTGTACCTTGGTTTCTTTATTTGCTGCACAAAGTGATCTGAGGTACCCCATTGAGAAGGAGATATTTTAAGACTATGATGCAGCACTGCCAAATGCTGCTGCTGATTATGTCTCATGAAAAGTGGATGGTTGGATGCACATTCTGCATCCTATTGCAGGGGAAATGCAGTACTGAAGTACTTCTCACTGCTAAAAGAAATCTCTCTCACTGGAGAATTCTCACTGAAGTATTAAAATCTACTTCTGTGGACTTCCCAAAGACATCTAATCTTTGAATCTCTGGAGGGTGGCAGTTTTAGAAGAGATGCCATTATAGCTGCTAATTGTGGGATGAATTATGCAAGAATTTATTATTGATTCAAGGGTAGCCTGCTCAGGCATGCAATCAAAGCCAAGGCAGAGCAGAGGGGAAAGGATGATGTTTCTGTACTTAACTAATTAAGCTGATTCACAACCCAAGAAAAACCCAAGGCAAAAGAAGCAGTTTGCAAAGTGGAGCATTTTCCATAGCAAATCACCTTTTCCATACCCATAACCAACCTCTAGTACCAGACCATCCTGGAGCAGAGCCCAACGTTAGACAAACCCATTCTCAACCCAGAAATACATCTCCACCCCTACAGCCCCCAGCCATCCACGGGGTCAAAGGCTGGAACCCCTCTGACTGTGGACCCCAAACCCAACCCAGCCTATCCATGTGGATCTGTGCCCAAGGTGAAGAGACCCAAGGAGCCCTGGTTACAGGCCAGAGCTGTAGAAACAGCCAACACACCTAAAAATAACAACCAGGGCAAGGCCATATAGCCACGGAAAGCCACATTTTAGAAGAGAAAATGTGCTGACACCTTGGCACTGCACCGAAGTTTGACAAGGTCTGTTCAAGGAGTACAGAGATTGAGGAAAGAGAGGTTTAACTGGAGAATTCAGAGGGTACTGAAACTAAAAGCATACAGAACCCAATGACACAGGGGTTACGGACACTCATCAATTTATTTTTGAAAGAGAAATTAGAAAGAGGTCATTTAAAAAGTCAGGAAGGCTGGAGATAAGCAAGAGGAAATAAAATGAGCTTGCACAGCAAGTCAGTCACTGACAAATATAAAACAAACCACACGGAGGTTTAATAGCATGTTTAGCATTTTGAGTAATGGACATAAAATTTGCTTTTCTCAACTTGACCTTTGTTAACAACCTTAGGCACTGCAGGGCTCATATCCTGCAGCATTCCCTTTACTAAACCCATCATGTCTCTGAGTGCTAGAGACCATTTCCTAATGCAATCAGAAGAGAGATCAGTAGTAATGACAATAATTATATAAATATGTATATAATGGCTATGTATCTATGCATTCTCACGCACATGTGCACACACACATGACACTTATAACAACTCTCCAGTGGAAATGTTACAGTGACATTTAGGTAGAAAAACATCCAGCAGAGATCTTACACTAAAACCATCTCTGATGCTGCTGCACAGAAAATGGCAACAGAAGTACCAGAGAGTAAAAAAAAAAAAAAAAAAAAAAAA
>WBMY01004632.1:49007-177651 GCA_013397315.1 Donacobius atricapilla
AAAAAAAAAAAAAAATCAGTAAAGCTAAGCAACTCTCTAATACCCCACCAAAAGGGTTTATTTTAATTGCAGCAGGACACTGGCATGTTTCTAGAGTCAGCCACGTGTTCTGCTAAATAATCTTCTTTAAAATATTATAAATATGCAGAACTTTCAGAAGTAGGTCAGTGGCTCAACATGTTGTAGCAAATAGCTCGGATAAATACCAGTCATTGCCCTGTGGTCTGCAGTCAGTAGGAGATCTGACACACTCTGCAGCAAGTCGAATGGCAATTCACTGCATTAGAGAACCATTCCCCAAGTGATACCACAGCTGAGTCTGGTCACAGCTAACGTGCCTCTCAACCAGCAGAGAAATCAAGCTCTCTCTCTCTCATCTTTTAAGTTGTCTCTCAATCAGCAAGGGCAAAAGCAGAGGGACATGAGAATTCAAGACACAGACTTAATGAACAAAATGAAATCTGCTGCTCAGGATAAACCCGGAATGCAAGTGCCAGCTCTGCCGGAAAGGTCACTTCAAAATCCTGCCTTGAGCATTGGTCCAGATGTGCTAAAACCCATCGTGGGAGGAATGTCTCCATGCAAGCCCCACACAGAGCCTTTTGCAAAGTTCCCTGGGACCTGCAAAAGCCAAGCACCGGCTCACACAAAATCCTCCTGTGGAATTGGAGCCCTGAATCCATGCGGTGCAGCTCCCCTCGCCCACCCCCCTTTCCCAAATGGATTTCAGCAAGCACTTACCATCAGCAAGCTCAGAGCAGATTCGGGAGCACGCTGCACAGCCATCTCCTCTCTTCCCACATACAAATCCTCCCCACGACTTGGTCAGCCCTCGGCCCTCCGTCACAGCAAAGCATCCACAGAGCCCACAGCTAACTGCAGGGAGAGAAACCCCAAATCAGGGTCGGAGAGCATTTGCAAGAGGAGGAGAGGATGGATGAGGGGGTGGGGAGGAGAGGAGGGAAGGAAATAACCTTCACAGCCAGGGAAAGAAGCTTAAGCTAGGCCAAATTTTACACTAGAGAGAAGAGGAAAATGAAACAGAGAGCCGGCTGGAGAAACAAGATATCGGGAGCTGCGGGATATTTAAAGCTCAGGCACTTGCAACCACAGAAAGCAGCAGCAACGTAGGACATGTATCAAACATCTACATGACAGGTTAGGTCCAAGCCATCCTCCCCCTGCCGCAGCTCGCGGACTGCAATTAATTGTTCTGAATTGCCACGGCCCTTACTCCACCTAAATAAATCCTAGGTAGCACAGAAGTGCCGTGCCCCTGACTCTGCATCTTCCTCCCTGCCCTGGTGATGCTAGCGCAGAAGCAACGTCAAATATCGCCACGTACCGCTTCCAACAGGGTCAATCAAAGCTCTTCTCTCTTCTCGCAAAGCCCTGCTTCGCCTGCTCGGGAGAGCAGACGCCTGCATAACACAGACACGAGCAATGAGAGCAGCCAGAGCCAGGAAGCACCCGGTGCTCACTTGAGAGCAACAATTACCTTTATCATATTCGAGCGAGAGCTGGGTTACTCACTGACCCTTTTCACCTCACACCCCCCCCCACGAAGAAAGCCTCTTCCTCCTCCTCCTCCCCTCCAAATGGACTCAGCTCCCCATGGAGCTAACACACTTCCCAGAAACATGTAATTACATAGGCTGTTGTGTTAGCGCTCTGATCACGCTGCCTGTACCGCATGGAGACGGCAGGCGAGCAGGCAGCCCCCCCTTCCCTTCCTTTCCCTTCCCTGCCTTCCCTTCCCTGCCTTCCCGGGAGGGATGCGCTGCCATCCCCCGCAGGGCTCCCGCCGCTCGGGGGGCCGCAGACGGCTAATCGTGAAAATGGGGCCGCTTAAGGCGCGGAGACAAATTAGCCCTGAAAATAAGCCCCTTGTTTAAATGTCAGGTGTGAATGGAAGACGGCTCTGGAAAGCATTTAAAAAAATAAACAGAGCATCCTGCTAGGAAGGCCGGTCCTCTAAAGCAGGTGTGCCCTGACAGACCTGCCAGACCCCTGTTTTGTGGGGCTCAGGAGCCTCCTGGATTTCAGTGTGTCAACACTCATATTACCCCTTCTGAAAAAACAGAATTTTGGCTTCATTTCCTAAAACGTTAGGCTCCATCTAATGACAATGTCTGTTCATCTTCCAACTCCCACGTGCACACTTCCCTCCCTCCCCCCACCATGATTTTGGAACCCAATTAAAAGTTTCAGACAAATTCAGTCAGAGTTGAATTCTCTGACACATGTCATTCCTGCAACTTTTATAGAAATTGGCACCCAAACAGAAAAGAGAATCAAATTACTGTCTCCATGAAGGCAGCAGAAATCCTTCCCTGTGTTCTGGAAGTTACATCTGGCAGGTCAGCTCTGGCATGTACAGCTCTGGAGTACTTGTTTGCCCAAACTCTCTTGATCACCTTTCCCTGTGTTTCAGCAAAGGGAACACAGTGACCTGGGGGATTGCAGATATTGCCTTAGGAAGGTCATCCAGGACATCTGTGGCATAGCCATACCTCTCCTTCCTATGGGGCATGTGACAGGTAGGGAAACTTGGTTTGTTTCATTTAAATCCACAGATCAGTGAAATCCACTCCCTTCCCCACAAGCTGAGTCACCAAGCTTGGGTGGTGATGGCAAGGGTTTCCCTCTGCCAGCATGTTTTCCACGAAGAGTGTGGAAGGGGGAAGCCACACATGCACAAAAGGGTCACCTCTCAGGAGGTAGTCTAAACTCACTCATGGAAACACAAGAAGGCATTTTCTGGGATCCTCTCTCCTTGGTTTTGGGTCACAGACATCAACACTCAAGGGAAGTCCCTTGTCCTACACCTGGAGGTGGCATTTACTGATTTCTTTCTGAGACCTGACTTTTTTCCCTGCAGTGAATGCAGCTCCAGCGATCACACGCGTGCCAGCAGCTATGCTTGTCACCGCTCTTTGTGTATATGTCATCTCCACTGAGAGAACAGGGGTCCAGTTTCCTTAAATCCACAAAGGTACCCAAGCATCAGGGAGCTCTGTCCTTCAGCCAATTGTTTCAACCCACCAAAGAGCTGAGACAATTTCAAAGTGTTTTCTAATCACATGGTCCATCGTGGCTGTCTGCAGTGGGTCACCCTTTCCTCACAACCATCTAAACTATGAGCATTCACTCAATGTGATCTGCTCCCACCCTCCTAATGGAGAGATTTATCTTCCTCCCTGAGGACAAACAGCTTGTTGGCTGTTGCAAGGAGTGGAGAAACAGGCTACTTAAATGTCTCTTGAAAGGGGAAAATATGCATAATAAAAGATTAAGATAAGTTTTAAAATCTGTCTCAAAGTGTCTCAAGGCATCAGATGATAAAATATGTAACTAAATCTATTTCAACAGCAACATGACAAATATCCCAAGGCTATTACATGTCCCCCCTACACTAACCCAATCTGAAGTTCTGTAAGGAGGGGACTGAGGAAGTGACGCATTCAGTAGCTCTCAAGTTTGACAAGGTTTCTCCTTTGCCAAGAGATTTTAAGGAAACAGCCTATTCCTACATTTTTGGATGCAACTAAAATGAAGAATCTGGGAGTGTGGATGGTTCTTCCATCTCTAGCTCCTGAATTCACTCCACAATTGAGCAAGGTAAAATTTGTCAAACACCAGAAGCTAGTTATGATTTGTGGTGTCCTTGAGAAAATTCTAGGTTTTTCCTGAGCTCTGCAAGTCTCAGAGTAATGATCATCTGTAGGGAGCCATCTGCGTACGAGTATATGATCTATGGCTTCAAGGTATATTTGCAAATTTACCTACAGCTACCTAGCCATTTTCTACTATTAACGTGAATAAATTTTGTAGCATAAGTGGAAAAACACAGATCATTATTCACTACAGGTTGTCAAGAGAGAACAAGAATAAAATTTTAAAGGAACTTGTTGCATAGACAGGTAAAACTACAGACTTGTGGTTTTGTTTCAAGGCCTAAAACAATGACATTGAGGCCACACCTCGAGTGCTGCGCTCAGTTCTGGGTTCCTCCATTCAGGAAGAGCACTGACGTGCTGGAGGTAATCCAGAGAACGGTAGTGGAACTGGGGAAGGGTTTGGAGCATGAGTCCTGTGAGGAGCAGCTGAGGGAACTGGGGGTGTTTAATCTGGAGAAAAGGAGGCGCGGGCTGACCTCACTGTGTAACTCCCTGACAGGAGGATGTAGCCAAGTGGTGGTCAGGCTCTGCTCCTGGCTAACCAGAGGCTGGATGAGAATACATGGCCTCAAGGTGCATCAGGGGAGGTTTATATTGAACACTAGGAAGAATTTCTTCACAGAAAGGGTGATTAAACACGGTAAGAGGCTACCCAGGTAGGTGATGGATTCACCATCCCTGACAGTGTTTAAGGAAACCTGGACATGGCACTCAGCGCCATGGTCTGGTTGACAAGGAAGTGGTTGGTCATAGGTTGGACTTGATGATCTCAGAGGTCTTTTCTAACCTCATTGAGTCTGTGTTTCTCTGCTCCATGATTCTGAGACCTTAGCAAAAGAATTGATTAGATGTCTTCTTTTTCTCCTCCTGTATTTCATGATAAATAGCTCCTACAATTGGTCCAAACAGTAACTGCTTACAATCATTCAAAGAAAAAATATTATGGCAAACTGTGGATTAATAGGAAAATTGATACCAGTAAGAAGACACAAAGCACTTGCTGTCTGGTTTATCTATAGACACATCCTCCAATTCTTGTGTTATCACTGGTAGAACTTTGACAGGGGTAAATAAGCATAGATATGCAATATCATGGTGGGTCACCTTTGTTAGAGCTGGTGGTTGCTGGGCACATAATTTGAAGTTCTGGTAATGCAATGTAGTAGGAAAACCCTTTGCTAGAAGCACATTATGCTGCCTGTTCATGGATATCCAGAAACTGATGGGCACCTGCTATCCTCAACAGGAGACTGAGAAGAAGGTGTTACTAAAGGTATGACCAAAGGAAAGACAGAGTTCAGAGTTAATTGCAAGTCTTGATTCCATCTGGTACAGAACTTACATTTCTTATTACTTCCTGGGTTTTTTTCTTCTTTCTTTTAACGAGCAAATAGGAGCTCTATTTTTCAGTGAAAGTAAATTTCTCAAGTACTGCTGCCATATTTGTTTAACCACTCAAAGTCAAAGTTGTCCTTCCAGTCAACTGCGACATTTGTGAGAGAACAAAATCCCGTTATGAATTTTGATTTGCCTTCTTGCATCACAGATGTGTGTTTGAGTGAAACGTTGTCTAGTTACATGACAAGTGCCAGGAGGCCGCTTGTTTCAGCAAAGGCATATACAGAAAAAAAGTATTTAATCAAGAGAATTTAAAGCAGTTACCTCAGTTTATGAGGAGTTAATAAAGCAAGTCCTGCCACTGTTTTGACATGAAAACAGTACATCAAGGTTGAGGATACCACCATAAACAATGACATGACCAGAATCACATCCATTTACAAGACAATTACAAATCCAAGAAATCAGTGGAGAGCCCAACAAGCACTGGAACTTGAGATATATCAAAGTTCACGCCATGCTTGTAAATATTTGACCTCAGATTTAAAGAACTATGAGCTTTCCGTGGTGTTAAAAGAATATATGGTGTAAGAGTATGAAAAGCTGCCTGAGTCTATTGAATTTCTTTTATCCATTCATGTGTTCCTCATGCATCTAAACTATTTACTGGAACTTCAATGATTATATTCAAGAACGTGTTAGTCACAGATATCAAATTTGCATGATGAATGGCCATGGCAGAAGTGCTTCTACTTTAATCCACAAAGGAGTAACCACTTCATACAACGATCTGCAAGAAACTAACTAAGCTGGAAGTCTAGGATGCTTAACCAAGCTATAGAGAATTACACAAAAAATACTCATATAATTCAAACAGACAAATGTGAGGACCTACATTCTGCTTGTAGCATATCCCCATAGAAGATAAAAGCCTGATGCCAACAAGTAAATTATTCATTGTGAATTATTCACTTCGTTTATAAAAGATCTGGAAGGAACTTACTGAATTTGCTTTCTCCTCACCTTCCTATGCTCCCTTCCATCAACCCAATTGCTCTGAAAGTCACTTGTCATGCCCCACAAACAGATCCCAGCAGGGCTGGTACCATTCCTTCTGAAAACTCTCTTAGAAGCTTTTGATAATTATAAATGCAGTGATAAGGATGATCTCTCCAGGCTGCCAAAGAAATACCAAATTGAAAGAGAAATGTCATTCCTGGAGGCAGCAGACTGCCAAATGAAGCCACCACGTGTAGATATCTGAGGGGGAAGGTCTCTGGTCAGCCTCCTCCTTCACTGCCATTCTCTTTTTAAGCTGAACTTAGTGAAGGGCTCCCTATTAAGTGTTTGAGAAAATATTTTCTTTCTTCTCTTAATGAGAAGGTTTTGCAGAAAATATTGTTAGAAATCTACCCAGGTTAGATGGACACCTAGAATATGATACTGGCTAAGAAAAGGATTGATTTCAAAGTCATCTCTAATTTGCTGATTGGCACATTTCCCTTGCCTTGCTTTTTCTGGCATCTGTTCACTAAGAAAAGAGTGCTGTTCATGAGTGATATAAACCAGAGGCTCTGGCTCCATCCAAGTGCTGAAAGCTTCCTTGATTGAACCTCTCTGAATCATGTGTCTGCAGAGCTGTGCAAGCAACCCACAGGCTGCTCATTGCTGAGCAGTCTCACTCTCCAGATGACTTATGTCTGAACGCTAATTAGCTTTGACAGGCACTGCTTTGGAATAAGAGAAGTCCTGGAAATATCATCTATTGTAGGGACAAGAGTGAGACTGCAGAAAACTTTCCTGAAATACCATGATAGCTGGAGGCAGAGACATTTCTTGGGCCCCATGAAGACACTTCATGATGTGACTATCACTGGAGTACAAAAATCCTTGCAAAAAATTGCACAAGTGCGAGGGTGATAGCTGGCAAAACAAGAATACCAGACCAGAGTCCCCTTGCAGAAGCTGCCTGGGCTGGGAAGAGAATTGAGGTTTCTTGTTGCCTCTGTGCCAACCATGAGGCAATGCCCAGCCTTTCAAAAAAATGCCCATTTTCAAGAAACCTCAAAAGGCCAGAAAAACCTCTTGTAGGTATGAGAACTGGAGTGCCCAGACAGGTTAGCCAGTAGTAAGGATTCTGGTTTACAGCAGCAGACCACGTTTACATATGAGAAATATGAGTGGGAGGTGAGGCGGCTTCCTATCAGCAGCAGTGAATGGAGTCTGAGCTGACCAGCTGCCCTTGCACAGGGCCTGTCACAGTGCTGCTGCCTCTCTCAGCTTTGAGATGAGGTTGGTCTACTTTCTTCTGCCTCTCACCATGAGAAAGATTCCTGTCTTCCAGGCTCCCCTTCGGCCTGTGCAAGATTTCAGGAATCCTGGTAGCTTGCACCTGATATTTGGCAGCTGAACTCCTGGTATTTCCTGCTGAGCTCTGGCCAGTGGGAGCTGACCCCCAGCAGCACCTCCTGCATCTACCATCCATCAGTGCCACGCTTCTGTTCTGAGCTCAGCAGGGTCTGGGCAGCCTTGGACATGAGCTACTTCTGTCCTAAACGGGGAAGGTTCAACCAGACATGGCATCTCCCACCACCCATTCCCCAGTACATCCCAGCCAGTTATCACAGCCCATACCCAGCAAGCCAGGAGAGGAGTCCAGTTGCCAGAGAAACTCCAAACTCCCTCTACTTCATGAAACAGCCTGTGAGATTTAAACCTCTAGCAAGAAAAGATGTTGTTTAAAGAAAAATCCTAACATTCAAGTATTCAGAAAGCTGACTCCTATGTTCTTCCAGCTTATATTCTATTTAATTTAGCATGCGAGAACTTAACACTAATGGTGCACTGGGACACTCCTAATTTAAAAAACCCTGAAGGTTAATAACTAGAAAAATAAACATGTCGTAACTCGAAGTATGACTTAATAGCAGCATAGTAATTAACATTCAATAGCCATCTTACTCAATTTGAAAGGTCTGGGTTTCATATTATGATTGTTTAATATTAATTTGACATTTACAAGATTATGGCCTCAGCAGACTCAGAAATCATGAGTCCAGCTGAACAGAGTCCCTATAAAGAGTGCAAATGCTGCAAATGTGCATCACTGCTGCATTCCTCAGTGATGCTGCACAATCTGTTGGGCTCTACTTGTGCTACTTGACCTAATGTGCACCTGTGCAAGTGAATTTAGTGAAATTAAGCAGCACTTTTCAACCAATTCAGTTTTTTTCCTCTTATTATAGTATCCATTTAAAAGACCCTGGGGCAAGTGATCGCTCATCAACAAAGCTAGTTTGATAGTTAAGCTCTGTGTAGCTGTGCTAAAAAACTTTTCAGATTTTGTTTTACTGTACATTTTTAACTTCCAATCTACATTTATTGATAACTTGTGCTTAATTTTTGTGCTGACAATATATTTCAAGGAAGTAGCTCTAGCTCCTAATGACTTACCTCTAGATGCATTTGAGATAACCAAATTTCTTCTGAGCTTTTGTTTTGCCCTCTATGAATTTTCCAGCAGTCTGCTGAGGAAATGACTGTCTCTTTCCATTAGAAACCTGTCGCTACCCACAGCAGTTAGGATTTATCTTCCCTGAACAGCACTGACCAACAGCATCTACATTACTTCAGATGAGACCTGACACCTTTACTGCACTATACCTCATATTTCTACAGATCATGCAATTTCCTCTGTTATGGGAAAAACATGAGCATTCAAATCCTTTTTTTAGTCAATGCTTCTCATTATGCACTCAATCAGATCTTAAATATGTTTTCAGGGTAATATATTGCAGCCATCTTTATGGCCACCCAAGTCTGATTAAAAAAAAAAAAAATCATGATACAAACAGGGATAAGTGCTTCTGTACAGGACTATAAGTAAGTGGCTAGGGATTATGGAGGGTCTGGGAATTCCAGCCTTTTCCCCATGCATTGTCCTTGGCTCTGAAAGGTGTGGTTGACCTTCTGAAACTTCTTTAGTAAAAACCTCAGCACATCAAGAGGACCACTTTTCAGTGCTTGGAAAGTGAGGGTTTGAAGGCTCTACACTTTGAACTGAAGCCCTGTCCTTTTAGGACAGCTCTGTAAATGTTGCCTCCTTCCTCTGGGACCGTCTGTGATGCAACAAGGAGCTGTATGTCCATTTCTTCAGGCCCTCTGTGAAACCTCTTTGTTCTCCTCCTTGAGCCTCTGCCTTTCAGCCTCAGAGCAGCTTCTGCACAGTGTGGACTTCATCCTGGTGTTGTTTGGCTGGATGTTAAGTAAAGTGACTTCTGCTGCATAGTGCTTCAGGGCAGACAGTCAGACAAGTTAAATCAAATAATATGTACCTGAATGCAAGTGTCACTGAGAGCTGCCTATTCTCAGCTTCTGTCCTCAGACCAGGAGTCACCTAACCTAGTAAAAATAATTTATGAGTAAAGACATCCAGCCAAAGATAACCCATTAGAGCTTCCTCATCAGTCAATGGACTGACACATGCAGCTCCAGAGGGTAGGTTACACACCCTATTAATCAAATGGGATGACTATTCTCTGGAGAGTCTGGGCTCTCTCCATTGGCTACTGCAGAATCCTAAATGACCATTTGAACATTGTCAGCAAATCTCAGCGTGAGCATTAGCACTGGGAGCTGCCCTCAATTGCCAGTATGGCTGGTTGTACATGCTGTGAGATCAGGAAGCACCACTGCAGTGCTGCATGTGCCTTTGGGGGTGCATGCAAACCACAGGCTCAGGTCCTGGAGGTTGCTGACTACTCAGGGTGCTTCCATTTGTTTACTATTTCCTTCAGCCACCACTTGAGACAAACCCAGAAGGAGATAAAAGTGATTATGGGGAAGGTTCCCTTAGAAAAACAAGAAAACCATACCAGCAGTGGCAAGGATGGGATATGCAAAGAGGTTTGCCATCCCCCTTGGGCTGAGGAATAAAAATAGCACAGGCTAAAAATATAACATCTACTCTTGATCTGTCAAAACTATTTGTTTGTACTACAGCTGCATCTTTGATTCCCTCAGAGATGTAGCTGACCCTGTGGTGTTAGACATTGTGCATATACCTTACCAGACCTGGGATGACCCTTCACTTCTGAGCAAAGTGTGGGCTCAGGGAAGAGGAAAGTGATGAATACTTTCACAACCTGTTCACCTGGCTTCCAGCACAGCGCTGTAACCTCCCAAACTACCACAGCTATTTCAGCAGTGACTGCTGTGGCCTGACCTAAGTAAGATGCATTGCTCACACTGAGGAGTTGACAACCCACAATGAGATGGAAGAAACAGTGGTTTAAGATGGAAAAATAATTACACGCACAGCAGTAAGATGCTATGTTTTTTTTTCCATGTAGAATATTTACAGCAGTCAGTATGTTGGTGCTTGCCAGAGGGAGTTACCGGAGCGTTAAGAGTTTATCATTCAGTTGCTGTTTCATAATGTAGTCAGGGTAAAAATGATATTTAACAGAATAAAATTTTGAAATAAAAAGGAAAATTAGTTTTATTCATTTCTGAATTACTGCTGCAAGTTACTAATTTATAGGACCAGTAATAAAAACAGAACTGTGTTCACAAGGTAACATCTACAGTTCCAGAGGAGCACAGCCATTAATAAACAGAAGTGAGTGCAGAATTTTAAGTACCCTTCCTTAGTCCAGAAATATGTTCTGTGAAAACCTCACATAAAGGAGTGAGCAATTCAGCTCAGCCCATTAATTGCCTTAAATATCATGGCTGGTAATCTGCAAATTAGATTATAAAACTTCATTGCATATAAACAAATGCCAAGATGGATTGCCTCTTCTTTCTTGGCAATTAGTTTGCAGAATAGTTACTGTATTTTATGTTTAACAGTATTAAAGAGCCAACAGTGATTTCACAGTAAAGCAACTTCATAATGAATATTGGTTTTATGAATACTAAGTCCAGTCTTTTATTTATTTTATCTTTTATAGTTAGCCCATCGGGTTTTTTTCTATTTGACACTTTTTTCTCCACTTGATCTAATCAGGTTCTCTCTACAACACCTCTGGGCATCCAGAACCTGGGTCTCCAGGCCCATATAGGGACATTACATGTCCAGTTTTCCACAAACATGGGGGTTTTTTTCTATTTTCCTATCTTTTCCCCCCTTGCCAGGAACCAAAATTGATGGGATATTGAGAAGTTGCCACATCAGCCAGAGATTTTTGGATGTCTGGTGTCTCTGACGAGTGGTGTAGACCGATGAGGTTTTGTCTGGGATGCTCTACACCTAGAAATCAGATGTCACCATAGAGCACATTATGCACAGTAGCTTTCATAATATGGGGAAAGGAAGAGCTAAATATATTTAAATGTTGATCTAGACTGCAGCAATTGACAGGTGGGTCCACAGAGTGACCACCCCTTCAAATCTGTGGGTGTGAGGGCAGTGACAGAGGTCTGTGTACAGACCTATTCCTCACCTCTTCTCATCTGTTGGTTCCAAGTGTGGCACCAGACCTAAAGAAATTAATCTCTTTTTCAGGAGACCAAGTTTAAACCCTTGGAGAAACTGTTATTGTGTCAGTCTGCAAACAGGGAGGTGGCTTCCCAGCCCTTCTCAGTTTATTAAGAGAAACGCTGACTTTTCGCAACCCCTCTGTTGGGCTTTGCCTTTAAAGCAGTTTATCACGATTCTCTTCCTTGCTGTCTCTCAGCCATTAGTCTCTGCCCCTACCTCAGGCACAGGCCAGAGAGGTGACAGCACTTAGGGGTGAGCATAGCACTGTGATGACCCCAGAGGGCTCCACATCTCAAATCACACAAGCACGAGGGACAAGAAGATGTGTTTAAGCTCTCTCCAAAAGCTCTGTCTCCTCCTCCTTGGAGATTTTGGCATCCAGCTGATCTGAAGTGATGAAAGGGTTCTGCAATCTAAAAGGCCCTGATGGGCTCAGGCCAGGCCCTTTTAGAAACCCAGAAAGTGGAGGAAGGTACAGATGAGAAACACACAAAAGACAATTGCCTTATTCAAGCATCAGGAGGCCGAAACACCCCCAAACAGTGTGAGACACCACAGACTGAGGCCCACAGTGGTCCAAGGGAGTGAACTCAAACTCTTATGACTCTGTGTTAACCCAACTGACTTGTCTGCTAAGCCACCCACAGACACCTCGCTCTGCCCTGCAGAGCATGTGTGCATTGCCTCACAGGTGGAATTCCAGGGGACTCTTCTGGATTTCAAGATCCGCAGAATAGCAAGTTCATCTCCGGTCTTCATCATTCCAGAGACGTAGCTCAAACCAAATATTTTGTCTGTGAGGTACAGCATAGGTTTTCGTTAGAAGACATCTTCTTGTACATTATTTGAGTGTGTTCTGGGTGGTACCTCCCACTGAGTTTCAATAAAACATTTAACACCAACAGCAGGGTGGAGCTGGGAGAGCTGCCCTGCACCCTCCTGAAGCAAAATCTTGTGACATGCTGATGGCACACTTGGCTCCACACACACATATAACCTTTATGCTTTATAGTGTCATTTTTTTTTGCACTTTTTTTTTGCAGATTTAATGCACATGTCCCTCCCCCCACATCAGACACAGATGTTTAAATCCTGGCTGCTTTGCATCAGCAGTTTAAACATGCCATTTCACTTACACAGGCAGCTGAAAAAACACACTTCACTCCTTCCAAAGCAAATACATGTGAAATAATATTTTACTCTGCATTTTCAGCTACGCTGGGTGTCTACATTAGAGTCCACTGAGCTCAATACAATTGCCTGCTGAAATTAAGGAGGATTTAGATCAGATTCTCACTGAAAAAATAAATTCCAGCTCTTCTAGGTACACACAGCTGGTAGCTCAGAGGTGTGCATTTTCCTTCGAGTGCCTTCCCTTGGACAAAGCAAATGCCTGTTAATTTCCATGAGAGGTTGGCACTCGGTGAAGTACATGCTTGAGCTGAGGGCAATGCTATCTGTGTGACATTGCAGTCCCAGTGCTACAACGTCTAAGTGCTCAGATATGCAGAGGCCATGCTGAGATGGAATATTCAGACCATGATTTTTGCACCATTATCACAACCTGACATCTCTCATGTCCCCAGTGACCTCAGCAGAATATGGAGTGGCACAGGTAGGAGTATGGAAGAGCAGTGCCTTTAGAGTGGTCATTAACTAAACAGAGTCAAAACTTAAAAAAAATTATGTTAGCTTGAGTCTGTGTCACCAGGGAATGACACTCCATTTGCAGGATGAATAAATGAGGTTTTTTAGAAGAGAGTAGGAATACTTATCTTTGCATTTCCTTGAGATCCTAAGGAATAGTACTTCAACACAGTCTCTCCAAGGACCCCTGCTGTGGCTCAGGACTCCATGATCAGAAATGCTCGTGCTTCTCCGTGGAGATCGATACCTCTGCTCTTGTGTTCAACATATCCCTGAGGGCCCCACTCTCCTCCTGGTCCATATGATGCATGAGACCATGAGGCTAAATCCAGAGTCATGGTGAACATCCCGATCCACCAAAATCCCCCTGACCAGAGCATGCCTCCAGCCCCTCAAGGCAGATGCACGCTGATTATCCTGCTTGGTTTAGTGACAGAGTCACTCTTGGCCAGTAGTGCTTGTTCATCTGAGCAGACAGTGCACAAGCCATGGATGGCTACATTTGGTCTTCCCCTCTTTGAGCTCCTTATGGCTCCTTGCAGGAGCCACCAAAAGAGACAAGATGTCATAGGAGTCCCATCTAGGTATAACAGACCTCTTTTCATAACCTGTTTGAAACCCAAAAAAATAAACAACCAGAACCCACACACCAAGTTCAGGTGGCTTGACTATGCTTTCCTTGGCTGGTGGGTTTAACTGCCCATGAAAAACTGGATGTCCTTGGGAAGGAACAGCCAAGCCCAGCATCTGGAAATCAGAAATCAAGCAGTTGGAATTCATCCATGAAGCCGATATCTCCTCTCTCCTGGGCAGGGAAATGCTAATATTCTGTAACCCGCTCAGCTACTTCCTTCAGGGTATTAGATTTTCCATACAAACATAATATTGGGCACGTACACCAAAACAAAGCTGTTCTCCCAGGCCGACAAAATGATGGACACTCCCCTGATATCTCTCCTAAGGACTCTTCCTTCTTTTCCACAAACCAGCCCAGCTGGGTCTCTGCACCCCCCTTATTCCTTCATTTGAAATCTTCAGAGGGTCTTCCTGTGGATGTCTCACCCGGGACACACCTTAACAAACACAGGTGCAGCTCTGTCCAAACACCACTGATGCACCAAAGCTTAATAAGAGACAGGTAAAGTCAACGAAGAGAGTCAGGAATGTTTCTGCATTGCATCAGCAAACAAATTCGACCATAAAGGGAGGTGGTTTAAGCTAAGTACAAGTGAATTCCCACTCCACCCCAATGGGATAAATAAAAATGCATGTGTTTCATTTGGGAAAAAAATATTGTTGAATTTTATTGGAAAAAAAAAATTAATAATTATGAAAATATTACTTTTGTCTTATGTTGACCTAAAATGCACTTTTTACTTCTAAATTTAATCAAACAGCAAATCAAAAAAGTCAATTATATGCTAAGCCTCATGAGTGATACACACAGAAACAGGTGATTGAACTTCAGCATCACAGTTTGCCTTTCCTTCCTTCCTCCCTTCCTTCAGAGACCAAGAACGCTGACTGTCTTCATTAAAATACATTTAAATATACCAATTCTGCTAATGCAAATCTTTCCAAGTGTTTTGAGTAATTTGAGGAGGTCTACTTAGAAGTATGTGACCTTTTACAGTGCTGGATCTAAGCAAAATGAAAATAGTTTTTTTACAGTCAATCAGAATAGCTCCCAGTGAATTAGATAATGACAATTTCCTTTAAAATGTCAGATAAACTTACAATCAATTTAGGGCTCCTAGCTTTCTTTATGACTCAAGTGTTCTTATGCAAGTTTTTATCCAGACATCATAGTTAATGCTATGTTTACTGCAAATGGCATAAATAAAAGCCTATATAGCTCAGATTAGGTGGTGATGTTTGTTAAACAATAATGTGATGTATTTGTTTCATGTTCTGGGAATACATCAAGGAAGCAATTTGTAGCCTCAATATTACCAATGGCTGAGTGATTGCTGCATCAGGGTAAGTGCTGTGTGCCTTTTCACAAATAATGAGCCAGAATGTCTTTATTGCTTTGCTAATTAATACAAAGTTTAGTTTAGGGCTTTAGCTTTGCTTAAGATGTCATGTTTTTCTTTAGCACAAGAGTGCCTGAGTTTCCCTTATTGAGTTGTAAAGAGAGGAATATAATTTCAACAGCTTTTCAAGGGTACTCTGTGGAAATCAATAGTTTGGGTAAAATTTTCTGTTCTGTTTTATCAGAGACTGTATAATGCTAGAAGTAAAATTGGAGGGTCATGTCACTGCTATTGCTATTAGAGCCATTTAATAAGACCAACAACAACAAAAAAAAAACCTTGCAAAAACAACAGAAAACAAAAATATCAGAAAGGAGAAGACAAGGAAAAATCAGATAGAAATACATAAAAGAAAATTTGACAACACTTTTTCAAAATAGTGAAAAAAAACATTGAAAGAACAAAGGGTGAAAAGAGATTTTAGAAAAAAAAATAGATTTTGACTGTTGTTTTGTCAAGAAGCTCCTTTTGAAATCAGCTGCACCAGTAAGTCACTCTGAGCTCAGCTGAATCCAGCATGGTTTGAAGGAGTTACAACAACCTAGGTGTTTGTGTGTGCCAGAGAAGTAATAACAGCAACACAAAGGAAAACAAAATGAACTCTAGGAGATCAATAAAATGTAACCCTTTGACCCTGCAGATGATCACTATCCGTTTTTCAGTTGGATGATAAAATCAGTACAGTATAAGGTTTTAATCTGGACATTTCTGCTATCTTACATCTGTGAACTTGAGCATTAATTTGCCACACAGATCTATTTTTAAAGGTAGGTAGATATAGTGCCTCTAGAGAAGAAACCAAATTCCCAATTGGTATTAGAACTGGGTTCGGTAAGATTAACAGTAGTACTCAAACTGTTACCGTTCTTAAATCTTATCTCAGGCAAAGAGAGGGCTCTGTCTTTTTTGCTATAGAAAAAAAAAAAAGAAAAAAGAAAGAAAGCAAGATAACAAGCAATGGAGCAGATGGAGTAAATTTTCAGAGCGGTGTGTGGGAGTCAAGCATTCAGATCCCATTAACTAATATTGGAGTTGGAGGATCAGACTCCTACTCACCAGGCTTCAAAAACAACAGGTTCACATTTCTCCAGTTTCACTTGTTTCTTACGTGTCCCTGACGCCATTCTGGCTCCTCTCTGCCCGGCTGACATTTACACAACAGCACAGGGCCAAATGTGCCTTTACACTCAGGGCAGGGCTCCTCATCCAGCAAATAGACATGGAAATACGTAAAAAATAGATCTGAGTTTAGGTATAGACCACATGTGCTTATGGATGTGGTATGAAAAAGGACCAATAATGTGCAGTGACTTCATTCCAGAGCCAAGACAGCCATACAGAATCAGTATTTTGGTAAAGACACTCCTAATGTTCATACTTTACTGCTTTAGGACATATGAAGGGTGAAAAGCCGGTAGATATACTCGGCACAGGTGTGCAGTGCAGTTCCACAATCTCTTTCATAATGTCTGGCTGTATACATCAACCTTGCAACCCCTGACCCATGAGAAATGTACTGTTCAGGTTGGTGCAAAGGCCTCTGTGAGTAAATGCATCTTGTACTAACCTCCTGCACAAGAGGACCTAATAGGCACAGCTGTTCCATTTGCATCCATCTCCTCCATGCTGGTGATGTGCAAGAGCCCCACACATTCAGGTGGAATGGGCATGTTGTCCAGGATTTGTCTCCTCCCCTGGGTCATCTCCACGCTGTTCTATTTTGTGACTAAACATTCTCTTCTGCAAAATCAGGTTCTCTGTCCCTGATAGCTGTGGGAAACAACCATCTCCATCTCCACTGCGTTTTATCATGGTAGCTTTATTTTTAACTGACTTTAATCACCCAATTATTAGGAGTGACACAGCACTTACACCCTATCATTGCAATCTAATTAATTTCTGATCCCATAAATCATTCTTGTACATCAAGTGTGTAGTATCTATGGGCTGAATCTCTTATTTGCTCCGCAGGGACACTCAGCAGCATCAGTTATGTGCAAATGCAGTAGAGACAGAGAACAAAGCAGTTCCTGAAGAGAACATAGAGGGACTGTCTTCCTTCCCTCCTGAAAAGCTTAAAACACCTGCAGATGGGCTCAGTTGCCTGATTGCTACTCAGGGCACCCCAAAACACTGCACCTCCCACAGAGGTCTGGGGAAAGCAGGAAGATACCTAGGATTGCTGTTTATTGCTATTTATTTCCCCATTTCTCTGCATGTAGAGGATTCAGCAAAGCTGACACAGACTCAGATTTTGGGGACCTGCAACACGGGGTGGTGACACATCTCACAGCCAGGTGTGTGCCTCCAGCTGGTCCTTTTCAGTCTGAACCTGGATAGGACCTGGGGTCGCACCTTTAGCAAGACACACTTCCAACAGGATCCTCAGAAGTAATGTCTTCTAGTGACATCCTACAAGACTTTGAGCAGCATCTTAGAAGTCCTTCAAAGTCCTGCTACCAGCAGGACTGTAAAAATACAAACCTGAACATGATTTTGGGAAGTCTCTTGTAGGAGACATCATGGGGACACTCTGGGTCCAGTCTGTTTCCCCAGCTCAAAGGCTCTTCTGGACAACTGTGGTTATCAGAAGAAACTTCTTCCTCTTCCTGACCCCAGAGGGGCCGTGTACAAGGGATGTCTTGTCGCTTCATATGCAACCAGAAATCTCCTTTAACTTTTATTTAGGTAAAGTGAAAAGAAATATATTTATTTATGCACCTAAAAAAATAGAAACAAACCAACAAACCCATGAAAGACATAGATTAAAAAAATGAAAGAACATACTTGAACAGTTTGGCCATAGGGAGGTTAATTCTGCCTGGTCTCTCTGTCTCTCTCTCCCACAGCATCCCAGCTCCACAAACACCTGATACACCCTTTTTCAGGTCTCCAGTCTGAGCTTCATCCTTCAGAGAACCTGTTCCTGGTAGATGACACTAGATTTTCTTGATATTTTCATTTTTAGAGCCCTCAGGAGCCCTCAGGAGCATGGAGTGGGATTTACTCCTTCCTGTTTAAAAATATTTATTTTTAATGTCTTCAGAAAGAAAAGAGTGACGTGTCTTCAATAACAACAAGAATTGCTCCACTTGTTTGGAGATGCCAGCACAGCCTTGCTAGCGCAGATGTCACATCCTTGACAGTCCTGGACTCCGGGAGGAAAAACTTCTCCTCACTCCTCTCTGTATGAAGTATATCCATGTTCTGAACCTTATTTTTGTATTCATCTGCACAATAACAAACATAATAACAACATTTAAATGCAGTTACAAAGGTGCCTGACTACAAATATTCTTTTAGGACTGGGAGTGGTCAATAATCCCTGTATCAAAACATGGGCAGTGGAAATGAGGAGGGTGTCCTGACTCAGCCTGGCAAAGCAAGCAAATGGCTGTGGGGTTCAACAGAAGCTGTGTTTCCAACATGAGATATTGCTCCTGAGGGACATGGGCTATGACCTTGTTCCTAGAGGAAGATGATCACCTGAAGTTGCAAGAAGAGCATAAACAGCAGGCAGGAAACCCTCCTGAGGAGCAAGGCTGAAATAGTGCTCTGTGCACTGCATCCGCACGGCCTCAGCCTGCAATTTTACCGATGTGGGTGCAAGAACATCCATCAGTCACTGCACACTGTAATGCAACTCAGGGCCTCCTGTGTCAGCCCACAGTGGCTGTGCTGCTAAAAACTTGCTCACTCCAGTCACATCCAATGAAATATGATGGTCTCGGTGAAATTTATTTTGCTTCCCTTGACTGGCTGATCCATGCTTCTAGCAAGTGTGGCAGCTTCAACCATCATCAATTACTGCTTTCATTATGCAGTGACTCTTGCTGTGACACACTTTTTATTACAGAGACCTTTGAAATCTACAGTATTTAAAATCGGTAGATCTAAACCAGGAAAGTTCAAAGTAATTCCCCTTTTCAAATCAGTCTCCTGCTAAAAATATTGCGCCTCAATAATAGGAACCCAACAAGAGTCTCACCTGATGTGGGAATTTTTCTTCCCAAAGCTGGCAGGCCGCCTGTTGCATAGCTGTTCTCGGGAATGCAAGGCCATTTTCCATGTAATTTTGTTCTTTATGGCTCTAGGTTCACTGCCGAGCAGAGTGAGACCACCAGAGCAAGTTCATTGCCTGCAGAAATACCCAAGCCTGGTGGTGTTTGTGGAGAAATATTGTCCTGTTCCCTGGGTCCCTCCACAGCAGTTCTGATGCTGCTCGTCACAAAGGCAGAGGTTTTGTGAGATGACTCAATATGACCCAGCTGCCAGGCAGGGTATCAGTGAGAACACAGTGCTACAGCTCCATCCTGCGTTCCAGAGGATGTTCCATCTCCCCACCATGCAGAAAGACCCACCAGGTAGGGTCACCTTCCCAGGAAGGAGAACAAAACCTTTGCCCTGAACATTGCACTGGGCTGATTTCCCCCAGGCCATATCTGAAGGACTTGGACTCTGCCTTCTCCACATCTCCATTCCAGGAATGACCACTGTGATGGCAAGGCCAGCAAATGTGCCAAGGATGAGGCAAACCAGAAGATAGAAAAATCCCCTTGAGATGATGCTATGCTCTCAGGCATCATTTGCCATCACAATTGCTATGTGGGAAGCAAAAGAGCTTCACTCTTGGGAAATAAATATTTCCTCACTTCAAATAAACAAACAAACAAAAAAAAATCAATGAAAACATTAAGTTGGAGTATATATGGAGATCAGGATTCTCAGCTGTCAGGCTGAGCTCATTAGGTTTCAGAAGACCTGAGCTCCATTTCTGGCAGAGTCACTGGTCTCTGAGTGAGAGAGGAACAGGTTATTTTCCTGCTCTGTGCCTCAGTTTCTCCTCCTGTGGAATGGAGTCAGTGATATGGATTTCTTATAAGATCTACTGGTGAAAAATCTGACATAAGAACTGGTATTCATTGTTTTCCCCCAGCCAAACACAAGCTGTGATGCTTTTTCCAAATATCCTTGGCAGTAAAGAAATTATCATCTTGTTCCATGTGTGTAGGTCTGTATAAAGGCATTTCATAACAGTTTTTCTTCAGGGTGATCCAAAACATTGAGGTCTTTTTGAGGGATGTGGTTTTCCTACTTAATAATTTCCTGTTTAAGGATTCCTCACAGCAGCATTAAGTGTTACGTTTCCCTGTATGCAATAAAGAGCTACCAGCTACTTCAGTCAGAGGAACCTTTCATTTCGTAGTAGGAGGAGCAAAATAAAAATCAGCAAGGAGTCTCCACCAGGCAGGGCACTGTGTGTCACAGCTCCCAGCAGCTGAGCAAAACTGGCAGCTACCTCCAACTTGCTGGCTGCTTCCCAGCAAAAGAAGGGCAGCCCTCAACACCCCTCGTGCAGGGCAAAAAAAGGAGGAGAGGGACACAAAAAATTATTTCACAGTGTCTCATTCAGCTCATGAAAGATGCAGATGAGGAAACTAAAAGTTGTAACACTCCCCATGGAAATGTCTTTTACTGGCATTATCCACAGCTCACACCTAGATCTGTACCTGCACCTTCAGGGATACTGAATAAGGTCACTAAGGATGGTGTTAAGTTTTGCGCCTGGGAACATCAGGAATTAGGCAAACTCAAACTTTGGGGTGCTCAGGTACACAAACCTGTTTAGGTTCAAGTTGCCACATACTGCCGTAGGAGGTTAAAAGAAAAACACCCAGATGCACCTTTTGCCTGCTGCATGCAGAGCAGAAAACCCTGCATGACTCCCAGGGCTTCAGCTTGTCCACAAGTCTTCATATAAACTAATCACAGTGCAATATTATTCCACTTGTCAACAGATCGGGAGGAATTGACAGAACCTGGTTTAACTATTTAACTCTGCCAGGGGTAATAAGTTCTCTCATGCATTAAATTAAAAATGACACTTGAAAATAAGTACATTATGGACCAAATACAGCACACAAATATGGGGCAAAGATTTAAACTGCTGCCTGGTGGAGAATTGACAGTGAAGCAATAAGCATCTCATTATCCAGATTTTCTCCTAGCACATCCACCAAGAGGGCCTTTTGCATATAGATACATTTGCTGTGGGCAAATGCCTGCTATCAGCCTGGACAAACACAACTGTTTATTTTCCTTTGTAACAATGTTTGAGCTAAAAAACTGCCAGGGGCTCCTGATTGTGGGCAAACTTGGGACAAGGCTGTCCCTGCTCAACCTCAGCTCCATCATTCCTGCCTGGCAGCCCACTGTCTGTTGGCAAAACTCTTCTTCCATTCTGCTACCATATGACAAACAAGACAAAACACTGACCAGATAAGACACACTTACATGGTAGGATAACGTAGGAGAAGGAATAACATTATTAAAGACCATTTTTCCTTGTAAGCTGAATGATTCCTTCCAGAGAGAAGGAAATTTCTTCATAAGCCTTGGGTTCAATAGTCTTGAGTCATGCCACCTTCTTCCACTGTCTGGTGTGTCTCTTTCTCTTGCAGCAGTGTCCTTTGTACAATTTCATACACAGATACACACCTCTATTCTCTCCTAGTGCTGGGGCACATACCCAATCCATTGTTAGGCCTTTGGGGTGGGTTTTGGATGTCTCAATTAAAAAAATATGAGTTGGTCCCCTTGGCAGTCAATGGGGAGTTATAGGAATTTGAAAGGAAGAATTCACCCAGTCTTTCTGAATAAAACTAATTAGCCAGCCAATAAATATGTCTTACAAGCTGACTCACTCCAGATTTTTCCAGGTTGCCAAACAGTGGTAGGAAGGAAGACTGCAATAGAAAAAAGTGCTGACAGCCGAGCCAGCTGGCTCAGGGTTAGTCATCATTTTTTCAGACATCTCAACTTAGGCTACAGGAACCCCCCACATAAGTTATGATTTTAAGTGAGAAGACACCTCAGAAGCGAAATGCTGGGTGAAGAATATGTGAAGTTCTCAGGGCCATTCATATGAGCTGAAAAGTGGGAGGTAAAAGGAGACATGATGTGGTGAAGGCTCAAGTTTGCCAAACACTGAGAGCCACGAGCTGGAGCTGGGAGCACGCAAGGACCAGCTTGCATAGTGAGGTTGGCAGCTGTGACAACTGACAGAAGTATTTATATACCTTCCATGGCAGGATATAGATGTGCTGAATTGCCTGGGCACTGAGGACAGAGCAAACCCCTGCAGGCAGGTGTGTGAGAGTGGATCCAAACAGCCCCAGCTAAATGTTGGCTCTGTGCTGTGCCCATCTGTTCCAGGAGGAGAAGAAATAAACCCCAGCAAGTCATTCTTGCAATTGATGCTGGTTTAAAACCTTCCAATAATAGCTTCAAATCTTGCATGCCCTTTGAGAAACAGTCACAATTGCTAAAAGGCTGCAAACTGATTATACAAATTCTATTGAAAATCTACCCTCTGGGAGAGGATCTTGAAAATTTTTACTGAAAATGTGTTCTCTATTTAGTGGTGGAGATTTGTAAAATAAAATTGTTATTGATTGGACGGTCTTTCAGCTCGATGAGGAATATAAAAGGAATTATCTTAATGAAAGCAATCCTAATTAAAGCCCCCATTACACTGAGGTTGCAGGGAGATATTGGGAGATTTCCTTTGATCAAATGCCCACTGAAAGTGGGAGAGAGAATATATGAGTGTTTTTTGGGTCAGACCCTGCACATAATGTTAGGTGTGTGAGGATACCCATTTCCAGAAGAAATATTTGCAGCTATTGAAAGATAGAATTTTTTTAAAAAAACCTGTAATCAGGGTCCAGAGGCTGGGTTTGGAAGTGTTGTCCTGAGACTTCCTGTAAAAAACAAAACATGACAGAACATGGAAAGAGGAAAGGCAACAAAAGCAAGGTTCTGATCCATGCTTAAATGCCAAACTAAGCAAGCCTTGCTTGAGGCTTGTTTTCATCTCATTCCCCAAGTCCTACTACCAGGGCAGTGAATGTTTAAGACAAAGCAGTGAGTTGTTCCACTCATTTTGCCAACGCACTCTGAAAACCGAGTCCTCTCACCCTAGAAACCAAAGGGGACACTGCACTGCCCCTCTCACAGCTGTATCATCACTTTATTTTTGCTAAACTGGTTCCCACTCCTTCTGGCAGAGCATCCCTGGTGTCTGGTCCTACAGGCTGCCACAGCTCCATCCCATGGGTTGAGCCAGAGGGATGCACTGGCAGCTTGAGGATCTGGTGGCACATGGGTGTGCAAGAGCTCCCTGAGAGGGACCCTCACCTTCTGAAGCTGAAAGGGAGAAATCAAAGTAATCAAAATGAATCTCTTCTCAGCAGCTCCTGTGTGTGGTATCTCAGCTCACTGACGCCGTGCCAGGCTCCCTCCAACAATGCCTCAGGTGCAAACAAAATTCTCAGAAATCCTTTCCTGAATTACTCAGAGACATTCATATTCATTAGGAGTTATCAGCACGCAAGCAAGGCTCACATTAATTAAATATCTTTGGCATTTGGGAATTGAGTTCGGTCTTGTTTTGTTTAAGTTTGCTTATTTATTAGAAGTATTAACTTATTCTGACCTAACTTTCTCTGATTTTTTTGCCCAGTTACAGGAGTACAGGCTTAAAAGCTACATAGCTGAACATGCATCCAGAAAGATGCAAAAAGAGTAAAAGAAATGCTGTACACAGAAACTCTGACCTCCATTTTTTAAAGCTTTTCTGAAGGCATCAAATGAGAAAAACACGGGGGAAATTCTTTCCCCTTGACTCTTTCTCAAGAAATCTTTGTACCAAGGATGCTAATTAAGTTTGCATCTAAATGAATTCCTTCCACTACCAAAATAATTTATATAAATATAACTATTCCCATTTCTTTAGAAATCTGTTCATAGTGTTAACACTGTGATGGATGCACTGGACCTCCACAACCAAAGCAGCAGAAGTTTGACAGTCTCCACAGGAGGTAAAGGCCTTGGCCTTTTCAGGCATATGTTGTGATTTTTGGGGTGTCAGGCACAGGGCCAGGAGTTGGACTTGATGATCCTAATGGATCCTTTCCAACTCAGCAAGTTCTAAGATTCTATGATTCTATGAGTAATATTCAGGTCAAAAACTCCTCCAAGAAACCCACAAAGGGGCAAAGTGACCCAGTGAGCATTGATGCACATGAGCTTGGAACACTGATCTTGCATTTGACACATGAACAACAGTGATTTTTCCAAGACTCATTTGTCAGGGAACAAAGAAAATTGTGGGTACAAAGAGTCTCATACCCTTCCCAGAGTATGCAATCTGACTCTGAGTCAACCATTTTATCCCATAAATATGAGAGCCTCAGAGAGCCTTCCTTGAAATTTCCCTTCCTGGCAGTGTGGCTGTGTGGTGGTGATCTCCCCTTGAGCTGGGACACTCCTCAAATTTGTCCCTTGAGGCAGAAAGACCTTTTCTCAACAACATATCTTTGGATAAGTCCAGTTCAACCTCTATCTCTGTTTTAATTGGACTGCACGCTGGTGACTCTTGAGCTGGGATGTCTCTCAAAGTTTGATATTCTTTACCTGAGCCTGAGAGACCCTTCCTTTCCCAAGGTGAAGAGACCTCCTATTCACAACACACTCTCAGAAAGCTGCTGATAGCACGCCAAATCAGTGCTGATAAAATCTATGTAGGTAATTTCTTTAGATATAAACCATTGTCCAAGTCTGAGGCTGAGAGTCAACCTAAGCTCCATCAGGAGTTTTGGAAAGAAGGGGGGTCACTGTGAACCTCGTGGCTCAACTGGAAGGTCTAACTCACCATTTTGTACCTCTGGTCTCTATATTAATGCCTCTAAACTGATTCCAACTCAATTTTCCTTTGTATGTTATATCTGTATAGTAACTAACACTGGGAACCTTGCCATCAAACTTTGTGAAGTCACACTTTGATAAATTTATATAAAAAACATTTTGCCAATACCGTTGGTGGTGATTCTTTGAGTGACCCTGAATCACTCATTCGTGACAAACACACCTGGCAGCTAACAGGATTGCAGTCAGGGCAGTGAATCTCCTGACAGATCTGCTTTAAAAAAAGTGATGTTTAAAACCATCATTTTCATTAAATTTCATTGCCTGGTTTTGGTTGGTTGTTTTTTGGTTTTTTTTAAGCATTGCTCTTCTTTGTTGCTTAGCACAATACCATTTCCTAGATGGCCTGCAGGGTCCCATTTCAGCAATAATCCTGCAGTGGCTGCACCTTGGCATTGATTTATGCTTGCATATTTGTAAGAAAGAAAACCTTTCTATCGCAACAGTTTCCTTCCTTACTGAAGGGCAGAAAAAAACAGCTAAATTATTTCAAAAGCATGAAGCAATTTGTAACAGGTGCTATTTTACTGATATGAAACAACTGCTCTAATGGGGAATAAATTGCTAAAATATTAACCATTGTGCAACTTTCCATCACAAAGAAACCATTGCAGATATCTTTTTTGCAGAAAAAGGCTCAAGCCTTCCTATCAATGAGGTCACACCTCTGTTATTACAATCCCTCATCTCATACAGCCTGGAAGGGTTAAGAATTTGAAACAAGAGTTGAGATTTACAGTTAAGGGTGACAAAATGATGTAGAGAAAGTCTCCTGATACTGAGGGAGATATCCATAGCAGATGAAGGGAGATGAGTGGGAAAGAACAAACATGTCTGAGTCCCAAAAGGAATAGCAGAAGATTTGGACCATGGAAAATCACTGCTTTTTCCCTACTCTTTTTTTCACTGATACCTATTTCTGCTGTTTCCATACTAACATCACATGGCACTTTCCTCTAAGCCATGAGAATTACAGATGTTTTATACATATATTCATAATGAGGTGGAATTTTTATTAAACTTGTCTGTAGAAGCTATTGTGGAGCCTGAATTTTATTTACTACAGTATAATAAATTTCTGAAGCAGTGGTGACACCATGGTAACAATATTGCTAATGTAATTATTCCTGCCTCAAAAATAGAGTCAAGTCTTTGTCACATGTAGAACTGCTATACAATAATTGAATACAGTCAGGTTTCCTTTCTTCTAAGCAGGAGGTGAGGAACTGAAAATATACTTCTCCATGGCAATTTGAATCAGTAATTATTTGCAGAAATCAATGGGAGGAATTACCCATTCACACCCATATTCTTCTGTTTGGTTGTTTTCCCTAAAATAACTAACAATGAATGGAGAGGTTTTGAATGAGGCATCCTAGCAATTCTGGAGTGACATGGCTTGTTCAGGTGTGTGCACACACTTTGGGAATCACAGCTTCCGTGAATACAAATTTTTGCAGCACTAATCAAATAAAAGCTTTTTTAAAGTTTAGATTTTAACACTGTATGGCAAATTTCTGGAATATAACAAGACAGAAGGACAACCTTATTCATAGATTGCAGTGAAGTGTAGTTCCTTAGCTACACTGCCAAGTTTAACCTTCACGTGGAAATACTTAATAAAATTTTATAAGGCTTCTTATCAGTTCTGGGAGAAACAGATGCATGAGGAAGATCCATGTAATACCACAAAAAAATTTATCTGTAAAATAAAAAATACCAACACAATGTTTAGAAGTCAGTGGTGACTCTTTACTGTCCTCATTATGTCAGTATAACACACATCTCTGCTCCTGTGATATAAAGGAGACATGAATAAATGGGCACATGAGGCCCTCAAGAAACATGATCTTTATAAGCATGCATTTACATATGCAGCTCCTAAATGAAGTCTGGAGTCACTGTGCTGGGATAGACATTGATGTGGCTCAGCTGAAACTGGTTGAAGTCCACTACAGTCTGCACCAGAAGATGCATCTCTCTCATGCATTTTGCTAATGAGAGAAGTCTTTCTGAAATAACCCATGTTAAAATTGTTCCCTTGTTTAGTTTCTTCTGTACAGAGAGAAGTTATTTGATGGAGTGGAATGGAAAATCTCACGGAAAAGGGGCTGCCTGTGGATTTCATAATGTTCTGTTCACATTCACTGAACTTTGATCTTGGCCTTGGAAACAGTAGGAAAACAAGAATATTTTTAAGGACCGTGATTAGAAGAAAAAGCTGTATTGCACGTGGCAGTATCTTAGTCCCTTGAGACTGGCAAAGGAATAGAGTGCATTTTAGAAGGTGTATTCAGTGGTCACCTTTGTCCACATCCTTCATAAAAACTACTGAGTCTTTGGCAAACCCATGGAAATATGGTCTGGAAATACCTGAAGGGACGCAATAAAGGGACCTCTATCAAAGGAGACTACTTTTTCCAAGCGCCCATTGCAGTCAACAGCATTACTTGCAAGCTTAATATTAAACACACATTAAAGTGCTTTGCTGGACAGAGGCCAGATGGTTCAATGCTTTACAAAACTGAGCTCTAACCAAGGCTTCACTGAGGTCTGGCTGTCCTTCAGCATGATTGTCTTGGCCTTACCTCACATTGGGCCTCTGGCAACCAAATGCAGACCTACTTTTCATTTACGTTGGTTCAGAAATGACTCTTAGCTGTCATGATCATGGATCCCCTAGAAAGTCATACAACAAGTAGATATAAGTATGGTGTTTGTTAAGAGAGTATTAATTTGGAGCTATTTCAGCTTCTAATTCATTTGTCAGACATTGCAGAGGCTGCATTGCAGATGCAGTTATAGGGCACTGAAGTTCTCTCTGCAATGTGTTTGGTGGGTTGGGATTGTGTTTCAAAAAGAGGAGGCGATTGGAGCAAAAAGCTCCCTATGGGTGGACAGTGCAAACAGTGAGCACTGAAGTTCTTCCAGGCTTGCCAGCAAAAATCTCCAGATTTAAATCCAGATTAGCACAGTTTTTGAGCCTAGCAGGTCTCTATTTTTCATAAGAACTGAGCACATCCCCATATTTGCTTTTTGAAAGACATCATGTGATGTCCATCCTCCTGTCTTTCACTCCATGGCCAGCCTGGGCTGCAGGAGGCTTCCAGTATGTGTGTGTGCCAGAGAAAACCCATGTCCTTCATGAAATGACCCCAAAGACAGGGTCAGAGCAATGTGAGCTCCACCCTCCTGCAGAGTCAGCAAAGGATGCCAGTCTCTGGGGCAGAGAGCAGCACTCAAGGCCAGCCAGGAGCAAGCAACACTCAGCAGCAGGACATCGGCCTGGGGCTGACAAGGCCGGGGTGTTCCTGGGTTTGGTTTCATGTGAAACATATAAAAGGTGCTGAGCACTGACAATCATCCCAGAACTTTCCTTTTTTCAGACAGATATGCTAATTGCATTTTTGTTAACACTCTTTGATCCTTTGCTTTTTCAGAGCCCAAGCAAATGGAGACACTGGATTTCTTTCATTCAGATCACAGCTGATGAACTGCAGCAGGGCTGCAGTCGAGGTGATATTGAGTATGATTTCCTGTACCTAACCAGAAGATAAAATTTCAGGAGTTCAAGTGCAGGTGAAGGGAAATGAGTGCCTTACACAACACTTTGTACTGAGAAAAAAAGAAGGGTTAAATAAAGGCTTGTTTTCAGCTGAAATTAAAAAAGAATGTTATTGTTTCTTACCTTAAAACCTTGTCCTTTTATTTCCAACCCTATTGCTGGGGTGATTCAGATAAGGGCTGTCTGATGACAAAGATAAGGATAGATGTGATGATGGGTCTGCAGGGTGATACATACTTTATTGTCAGGCTGGGTGCAGTGTGAAGTCAATAAACCTCATAGCTATTGATCATGCTGAAAAAGGAAATTAATGCAGACATGGCTTGCTTTTGCAATATGATAGGTATGTCTTCACATCATCACCTGACAGCCTCGAGCTGTTTGTGCTTGTCTGAGTTGGATGGGGGGCAGTTATCCAAAATCTCAATAAATAATAAAAATCACTGGTGACCTTTGTGAAATTTCAGTCATAATCAAACTGTTGAGAGAGGGAGCTGGGAAGTAACTTACAGGATCCTTTTTGTTGAACTTGGCATATTGATTGGAGTTGGAATAAGCACAGTTAGAAGGGCTCCAGCTCCAGCTCTGCTTCAAAATATCTACAGAGCACCCTAAGTTCATCAATTCATATTCATTCTGGTCATAGTTATAAATCATAGCAGTATCCAACTCCTACCAAGTCTCACACAGATCAGTGGTTTTATTCACAAGCAGATTTATAGATACCAAAGTCTGCTGGGGGCATAAAGTTTGCGAGTCTCTTCCTTTACTTTACTCAGAGTTCTTTTATTTAAAATATTACAGATATTATAATAAAGTTCCTTGCTGTTTTCACACTTCGGTAGATTCCTTCAGTAATCTATCTCTAGCTATGTCAGTTAAAAACCCACAAAACTTAATCAGGTCGAAGTAGTTTGTTTTTCAAAGGAAGAAATTCTCCCTGAACTCCAGTGCATTATGAATTGTCCAGACCTAGCAGATCAACAGAATGATATTTGAGTCACAGTGAGGAATGGAGTTGCATGGTTGGATGGAAGCAGTAAAAAAAATCAAGTGCTTTGCTGAGGATGTGGTGCTGCTGCTCTGCTGGCTCAGGCTCCCCAGGAAGTACTATCAGGTTTGCTGCATCAAATGAAGGAAGACACTTTGGAAAAACCAGTGAGCAGAAAAGTCTCAACTCTGCATAGAATTATGGACTTCCTTGGTAGGTAATTTAGGCCAAAAAATGTCTTCTTCCAATCTTTTTGTCTACTAGCTTGCAGTTTTTGGCTGGTATCACACAATCTGTACAGAGTCAGCATATACACACCCAGACCAAACCAAAACCAGCATGTGGTTGTCCCTGTGCTTGGTGTTTCTCTTGCTGATGCTTACAGCAGTGGAGATGGGATTATTAAAGCCTGCAGTGCTAAAGGACACAGTTACTGCTCTTTGCAATCTCCCTGCTGCCACAAGGCAGGAAGTGTGATCCCTTTTATCTGTTTTCACAGCCCTGACAAGTCTCACGCCTGCAGTGGTTCTCTGCAGATGTGTGCTTGTCCCACAGCCTGTCTTGCCCTTGGGTGACCAGGAACTTGTCAGAGATAGGAAACACAAGCCATCAGGATCTGCCTTCTTTGGAGCAGGGAATCCGCTTCCCAGTGCTGCCTGTGGCCTCATGAAGTGCTGCAGACAGGGGAGTTGGGCTGGAGTCATCATGTGCCGATAATTCTCATTTACAACCTTTGTAGCAAGCTTTAATCTTTTCTAAACAGCTCTCTATGGCTCCAAAGGGACACATCTGAATAGCCCTAATAGGTTGTCATCATTTCACTAATAGGGGTTTATTGCCTGACTTATGGACAGATCTAATTCCACTTCTCATCACTGCCCTCCAGAAAGAGGAGGGCTGCTCTATCCTTCCCCCTGCCCATGTCTCTCTGCCAGGAGGGATCATTATGCTGACCTTAGGAAGGACTTCAGATGAAGAACCAAATTCCCTTCCACAGTTTAACCAAGCATTGGACTTTGACCTTCAAAGATTTTAGTAGAGATGGGCAGGAGGAGAATTAAAATCTTTCCATGACCAGATCCATGCAGTATTTCTATTATTTTCTCCAGTACCACTCCAGAACCATATGAAAGCCATCTGCAGTGTGATGTCCAGCTTCTCATTAGGAGCAGACACGCAACGACAGGAGGCACAATGAGAGGATAAAGCTCTTTTTTAAAAGCTCTCTGGGTGGCTGCTGTACACAGAGATTCCAGAGAGAGAGTGGACTGGGCTCTTGAGCTAATCTCCCTTGAAAATTTGCTCCCTATTCCCTGCAGGTCACCAATAGCTGGAAATCTTTCACTGGCATCATTTCTAGCTACTGTTGTGTCTGTGGCTATTTTCTGTATTTTTTAAGAGCCTTCCATAGGAAGAGACACCAACATTTTCTGGCATTAGGGAACAAAAATATTCTCAGGCTTCAGCTGCCAAAGCCTGAATTCAGGACTCCAAGGGAGCACATCTGCTGCAGGGTGACTTAGGGCTGTGGCTAAGTGGACCGGAGAAGACATCCCTTTGCCTCAGACTTCTGCTAACTCTTCAACTACCTACAAGAGTGGTTTTATCCCAATTCTCCATGGATGCGTCAAGGAAGGTGTTGGCAGGCTGAGGACACGAGTTCTAGTTTCTCTTGGCAAAGATATAGGTGAGACAGGACGCTCTGCCTGGAATGGGTTAAAAAAACTTGGAAAATGCCCTATTTTGCAAGGCTGTCAGTGGTGAACTGAGGGGGAATCATGCTGCTCTTGGTGTTGAATTATGCTAAAATCAGTGTGACTCATCAACCCCAAAGTCAAACATCCTGATAGTGAGGCAAAATGTGACAGATATGGTAAAATTTCCTTATCTAAAAAAGCTGAGCTGACACACCTGGCCTGGTGACATATGACTGACAGTACAACACTTTAAAGTATAAAAATCCAGTCCCACGTTTAAACAGCAGGTTCTTCTAGCATACCCATCTTGGAGTGTGTGTGGAGATTCTCCCTTGGGGAGGGACACCCCTCATGGTTACTGCTCAAAGCTGATTAAAGAGATTTACTCACAGTTGGTGGTATGGATAACATCAATCTCTACTTAATAATTGGGGGGTTTTGCTTGCTTTAATACAATTGCTTTGATACATACACTACACTACACTAGTAGTTTTTAGCTTCCATACTGTGTAGCAAATAATCCTACTTCAGCTATTTTTATATGATCATTTATCATAATAAAGCATTCATTTTTCTATAAATCTGTCCAGTTTGCCGTCCTTTGTTGGAGTCCAGGGCATGTGGAAAACCCCTCAAACTGCCCTGGGGGATCCGAGACCCTGGCTGGGACCCCAGGAAAGCTCTGTCTTTGACCTTAGTCCATGGGAAAAACTTCCAACACTTATAGATGAACTAAATCAACAAAGATTTAAAATAGATAGTAGTTTAGTTTGTCACAGGGTGAAAATTTGTGGTTTTGGGTTTTTAGTACGGAAGTAGATCAGAGCAAGATGGAGAATTTTGGGCGGTGTCTCATCTTCTTCTTCTACTCCATCTTCTACTGTGACAGTGGCACAGAGACATTGGTAGCATGGATTTGATGTAGAAATTGCATGTCTAGAATGGGCAGTAGTTATTGGCACAAAACTGTAAATATAGTATGCTTTAAGAGTTAATTGGATTAGAAATCTTTAAGAACAACCTTGGACCCTTCGCCCATGTTCCTGTAGCTGCTTTCCTTCAGTGCACTGAGACTGCTGTAAGGCCTTGAGATAAGAAATAGAATAAACACCTTTGAAGACAGAGCCACAGGTTCCATCTAATCTTTTAAACCCGGGTATGGGACTTTGAAAGCAGAAAACCCCTAATTAAGGGGTTGGCGGGGTGAAAATCCTGTCAGTCCTTAATCCTGCGGGACAAAGTTGTACAAAACATTGATCACACCTCTTAAATCCATTAGATTTGAAACACTGGCTAAACCTGGGGCTCAGATTGGATCCAGGCACACACAGAGAGTTCCATGAGGCCTTAAGAAAGCAAGGGAGGAACCTTTCCAACCTCATGTCTCAACAGGAGGGCTTCTCTAATAAACTGTCTGAAGCTCCCACTCACCACAAATGCGTAGGCACAGCAAAACCCAGCTTAGTCTCCAAAGTGAATCTTTGATTGCTCTTTACTTTAGGGGATGTGACTTATCCCTCAAGCAAAAGCTGGAACTACATTGCATTTCTAGTCAAGAAAGGAGAAAAGGTGGGAACATTGCAAACATTAGTAAATGGAAAGGCTGTGGGTGTGTGTTTGCCTGTTTCAATGGCAGCACACTGCTCAGCAGGCACTAATTGACCCAGTTTTTCAGCATCATGTGACAGGCTAAATTACCCTGAAAAGAGAGCCCTGGCCTCACACCTGCTGGAAGAGAAGTCCTACATCAGGCCCACATCCTGGCCTGAGTTCACCAGGGGCTCTTACAAAAGCACAAACATATCAATGTTAAACAATGCTAATGCACATATGTTAACCCACCAGCAGGGATCAGCTCTCAGAAAGTGAATCCAGAGCATGAGCTGTAATTACCAAGTCTTGCCTACGCCTCTGATTATCCCAGCTCAAGCCATTCTCTCAGCTTCTACCTGTAATTTTCACCCAGGTTTCCCAGCTCTGGGTTTTGCAGCGAAAATGTAATAGGCTTTTACCCCATGGTAGAGGCAGGGGAGTTGGCCTGGGGAGGCTGCAGTTACCCTGCATCCACCCTTATGAGCCGAAATTGGTTTTGCTCCCAGTCCCACAACCCTGTAGTTTTAGTTCACTGATGTCATGTTTTTCTACTCAGTGTGCTGTGGAGTGTTGTGTTCGATTGCTGGAAAAGTGCATCTATTTTCTTTAATACCCCATCCACATAACACATGTATCAGTAAAGAATGCAATTTCACCATAAAATCTATGTGTTTCATTACGTGCTCCGTATGATCTATATATTCTATCATGAAATGTTGCCCTCTGTTTGCTGCTTCATGTTACATTTCTCAGGAGGTTATCTTGACTTTCATGTGGCTTCTATACTAGATTTTTTTTTTATGTCCACATAACCTTTTAAAACATACATGGTTTTTGATACAGGTACAGAGACAGGGTCACATATTGCTGCTTTTATTAGTGCTCACAGAGAGGTCTCATTACCCTGAAAAAACCAATAATACCTGCTTTAAGGCAAGACTTTATCTTTTCAATGGCCGTAGAATTTCCTATTGTCTGCAGAGTAATTTTTTTTTCCTTTTAGTACTAAAACAGGAAATGTGCAGTGAAAAAAATGGCCTGTTCTTTATTGACTTCACACATCCTTTTTCAAATCATTTCAAGGGAGGTAAACCATTGCAAAGGCAGACTTCACATCGATGGTGGGAGCAGCATGTCAGATAGACAGAGACTTTGCTGCTGGAAAATCAATTCTGGTCCATTGGAGTCAAGAGCCTACAAAGGTATAAATGAGGGAAGCAACTGACCTATTTTCTTAGCGCAGCTTTTCTAACATGACTAATTAATTGGCTTGTGGACACCCTTTGAAATCACAGCCCTTTGTTTCCCTTCACCTCGTCCCAGTTTCAGACTGTTACACCACCACCACCAAAGTCACAACAGCTAAAATGGGAACAAGGAAGTCTAAACTCCACAACACAGGCATGGATGTGCTGGCCAAGGAGAAACACAATTTCCTTGGCACTGTATAAAGGTGTGACCAGACCTGATTTCCTCAGCAGGCTGCCCTGTGCATTGAGTAACACCATGCACTGGGGAATGAAAGGTGATTCCCACACATAACCTGTGTGATAATGGACAGACCCTTTTTACAAAGAGCAAATAGGCAATCTTTCTGTCTGACAGGTGATTTCATGGAGCAAAAGCACTCTGACCAGGGTGGGATTGCAATGTGGGAGGCTGGCAAGGTGCTTGAACCCATGATGTGTAGACACTTCCTATATTATTTCCATCCTGGTAGGTTTTAGAGTTTTTCTTCTTATCTGAGAGCCCCACTACATCAGCCACTTAGCTCACATTGTAGTTACCAGGAAGAGAAACTCATCCAGGGGGCAATCCAGGCCTAGTGGAAGGTTGATTTCCTCCTGGAACTGTCTCAGCAGGGAGCAGATCTCAATGGCATTTAGTAAATGTCATTAATCAAGCGCAATTATTCTGATCCACTTTCCTCAAAGTCAAACATGGAACATGGGGTAAAATTAATGACCCAGAACAGAAGTTTTCAGTCTATAAACTGTCAGCAAAGGGTAGAATACATGTTATCTAATGCAGGCATCTACATTACACCTGGATTTTAGGTACCAGTTAGGCTGTTATTCTAATTTAAGTGTCCATATAATGTTGATTAAGGGAAACCAAAACATCTGGAATCATACAAGAAAAATGTTTGGGTCTTTGATCTCTGTCTCTCCACTTTCCTAGGCTGCCTAGCCCATGACGATTTTCTCTTAGGGTAACAGGATCAGGCTGTGGGTTGCGTGATCTGAGCTCTGTTGTGCCATGTCTAATGACTAAAGCCAGATTCAAGAGGAAGGCAAAGCAGGTTTGATTCTCATCTATCCAAAACTTTTGACTTCCAGCAAGTCTTTTTTATCCCTTCTGCATCCCACTACCCTGCTAGTATAGTAGAAATTATATTTTCAGACTCAGAGGATTGTTTCTGGGTAAAAGAAGCACTATTTGTAAGATGTTCAAGCATCATTCTGAGAAGCTCCACAAAGGTTATATGGAAAAGTTCCCTATTTCCAGTGAAAGGGAATTGTGGATTTAATTTTTAGTTGAGGCATAAATACACTGAATTTTATTCAACGAATGAAGAAGATGTGAAGAAATTCAAAACTGCTACACTGCACACTGAGAGCACTTTTTTTTTTTTAAAGATAGTGACAGTGCATATGTGAAAAAGGGCAGAGTTTGGATTAACCAAGTTATCCTCATTTTGCCATCTATTAACTCCTGGGCTCGGGGTTAAGCTTGCCTGCTCTGCTAAGTGGAAGAGCTTTTCCATTCATGTTAATAAGAAACACCATTTATTTTTCTCTTTCTTTGCATGAAACTTCTACCAGTATGAATTGGACTCAGTGAAACAAACACAGGAAGGGAATGAAGAAGATAAAGAGGAAAGGGCAAGGACAAGAGAAGAAGAAAGAGAAGGGGAAGGAATTTTGGTATTGTAAAATTAACTTTCAGTCATGGAATTGAAAAACTGATCTGTATTTGCCGGGCCCTTGGCACAAACAGAGCCTGGCACCCCTGATCTTCCCTTGCCTTTCACCTGGTACCCTTCCTGCCCAACATGGAAACATTCTTATTCTCCCAAGATGATTCATGCTCATTTCATAGGAATCAGCTTCTGGAGAAGATGGAGAAATAGATTAAGAACAGGATTAAGAACAGGATTCACATCTCCAGGATGATGCCTCCCTGCAAAAAGAGTTCAGCCCTTAAAAACATTCACAACCAAAATACTGCCAGCAGTTGAAAATTCATACTGCTGAAAATGCCTTTTGTACGAAATTCCTATCATGTATTTACAAAACCTCTGCCCCTGCTAGATAATAAGAGACTACAAATTACAAATGAATGCAGCTGTATTTCATTATTAATTGTTACATGTTCTCAAGCTGTTCAGTCTCATGGTCTGCTGATCATGCCTGACCCACAAATGGAACTCTGCAGCACAATAAAATCTCACACACTCTCGGTGTCCTTTCTAATTAGTGGATGAGTCATGCCCTATATCTGCAGAGCAGAACTGCATTTCCTTTTCTAAGAGCATCTATGGATCATCGTGCAGATGTCAATTCAGGCTGCATTGCACAACACAATTTCAGGGAGGATCAGCAGACTGGGGGAGCTGAGTTTTATGCCAATGCCGCTGGCACCTCCACAAGTCTGGGTTTGGGGAGGAATCCTTCAACATCTGGTTTGGGATTTGATTTGGTCTTGGGAGGCTTGGGTGAGCCCAAGCACAGGCTGACTCTGTGCTTGTCCTTTTGCTTGTGTGTGACAGTAAAGCATCCTTGAGCTGGAAGGGGCTGCAGGAATGCTGTTTCTGGGGGTGCTGTGCAGGTATCACCACAAAATATGTTGTGATGTATAAATATTACCCTAGCTAAAGGGCGCTCTGCTGACAGCCAGGCTCGATCTGTGACTCAAAGGCTCCCTGCCAAGCAGTTCCACTGTTCGGGAAAAAGAATAAGCTAGTTTAAATGGGGTCATTAAGTCACTTGGCCAAATTCCTACCCCAGGCATTTATCCTATATGTCTCCTCCAATTCCACAGCACAATTGTTAATTGAGAGCTGGATTTTGCCTGAGAGTAATGCAAATCTCACCACGCTGAGCTCTCTGAACCACAAGGGAACTTGTAAATCTCAAATGGTGATGGAAGTGACCCTTTTCCCATATCCTGGGGAATTACCTCCACGCTCATGGCATAGCCTTACCTCCCCGGACAACATAATGTATAGGAAGTCAGGAATCTCCCATTAAATTACTCCGACAAAAGCCAAACTGTCCTGTAGCAAAACCTTGCAGCTGGATCTCACCTGATGACTGGTGAGAAGGGCTGATGTGTGTCCGACCATCTGGCTGTCCTTCCTTCCTCAGCAGCTGCTGAATCGCCCTCTCAGCCCACCCATGGCTTGGAGGAGAGTGGCAAGGGCACAGCAGAAAGGGAAAATAGCCCTAGGTGATGGATTCACTCCTGCTTTATCTGAATTGCTGGACAAGAGAAGCTAAGTTTTACAAGCTTTCCAAAGAAAGGGACAGTTTTGCGAGTGACATCAGCTGAACATAAACACCACCACTCCACTGGGTGACTGAATTTTACTGTTGGCCACTCCCCAAACCCCAAGCTTTGTGAAAACTCATGAACCACTTTCTTCTGGGCAGAGGTCTAGGACGACCCAGTAGCTTTGTTTTTTTGGCCAAATGCATGGCCTGCCCATTGCAAAACCTTCCTGCAACTTCAAAGAGCTCAGCTGTTTTGCTCTGAAATTACTTGAATCTATGATCGCTGGGTCATCCCACGGAAATAATTATCTCAGAAATACACACATTGGCATTCTGAGGGTATGCAAAGAGAGATGGAAATCAGGTTGTCTAGGATTTTAATGGCACTAGCATAAATTAAAATGTTATTTTTCTATCAGTCCTTTTCTTTCTGCATTATTTTTTTCTATTAGATGTGTTCTAAAATTAAATCTTAATTTAGTTGTGTTCCTCACAGTTCAGTAAATTTCCCTGGTGGAATTACTATTCTCATTATTATCAGCAAGTGTAGGCTGAAAGAATGAGAATGAAAGGCAAATACATATAATGCATACATGGGACTGAGGTGAGCTCTCACACAAGGTTACCAAGTACTGTCCTCACAGTGATGGGCCATAAAGAGAATCACAGAATGGTTTGGGTTGGAAGAGACCTTCAAAATCATGTAGTTCCAACTCCCCTGCCATGGACAGGGACACCTTCCACTAGACCAGGTTGTTCAAAGCCCTGTCCACCCTGGCCTTGAGCACAAATAGGGCACAAATCACAGAATATCCTGTAGCCTGTGCAGTTTCTATGGGTGCTGGCTGGACAGATGGGACAGCAAGGTGTGGGGATCTTGCTGTGGAAGGACAATATTTGGGTCTCCACTCACCTGAGTCACTGTCTATCCTTGCTCTTCTCATCTCAGAACGTCCTGAGAATGGCCTGATTCATATAAATATAAATAAAAGCCTTAGAAAGTCATCTCTATGTGACTTAGAGTTACGTACAAAGAGTGACCCACATCAGTGCTGTCTGCATCTCCTGCTAGTGAGAGATTCCAATGGGGACTTTCTTAATGTCATCGGGGGGAAAAAAAAAAAACGGAAAATCCATAAATGTTTTCAGATGACGTGGGCTAAAATTCTTTACTAAGACATCCACATAGGATGACTACCCATTTTCTCATTCTTACATAATAACAGTTTCCTTAGTACTATCACAGGGAAACTGCTGGTTCCCAAAATGAAGAGGGACAAACAGACCAAAACTAGAGTTAATTACACTGTGGTAGTAGATCTAGGGCTGCAGTGATCCAGGTCTGCCAAATTTAAATAGGCAGTTCTCAAAATATATGCCTGGAAGAAGTCATCTCTTGATGCTTCTGGCAGGTAGAAAAAACCCAACCAAACCCTGCTGTCCTAACACCCCAGTCACAAATTAGGTGTACCACGTCACCAGGTTCAGCACATAGAAGCTCTGGAGGATGGATAATCCTCCCATAACTAATACCAATACTAATGCTTTAATACCACAATAATTCTACAAAGACTGGGGAAATGTGCAGAATTTGGTATAAATTTGGAAGATCTTTCAAAAATACCTCAATAAAACACATTGGAATTCACTCCCCAATGCCACAGGACAGAACCAGCGGCCACAGCTGCCTTCTTCTGATAATTTGTAGCAGTTAATGAGGCAAGTCCATTAATAAGTCCATCATTTCCCACTTTAAGATTTTTGTCCAACATCAAAGGGATGAAAAAACAGCTCAGGTACTTCTCTCTGCCCCAAAGGACCTTCTGCTCTAAGTTCTGGTTGTGATTTTGTGTAGGGAAGGCTTGCATGGACGCACTCCTGCAGTTGCAAATCAATCAGACTCCTATCTAAAGGCTAAAGGGGATTGAAATTAATTTCCCTTTTATGAAAAAAGGTTGACACAAGTCCCTCATTTTTCTAATGAAATAATAACTCTGCCACATCCCGCCAGGAGCTGCGAGGCATAATAGGCATTTTAAGGTACTTAGTTATTCTGGCAGCCAGAACCATATGTATATTAGAAATTAGCATCACATGGAGTGAGTTTTGAAAGTCCCCAAGACTTTCTCCCACCCACCATGTGGTCACTGCGCCTCTGAGGGGGTCTGGCCTTGGCTTCCATACCGGCCCTCCACATCTCAGAAAGCTGCTGTTACACCTTTGCTTTTCTCTTCCACGTTAACCAAGAGCAGTTCCCTTTGTCTCTGTATATCCTAACCAACCTCATGTCCATCTATTTGGCCATCTCCAGCTTAGTAATAAATGCTTCCCTTGGTGTAGAAATGCAAGGTTCCTACAGCCAGCCCAGATGTCACAAGAGAGCTGCCATACACTTGTGCTGCTTGAGAGGTGAGAGGTGGTGTAAGTTATTTCATCAGCTTCTGACTGTATTAGCTATGCATGTGTCTATTTTAATCTTCTTAAGGCATGTAGTTTGGACACCTGGCTTTACAGATGGTCAGACAGTAAAAATATAAAAATATTCTTGGTGCATCTGTTTAAACATTTGCAAAATGGCATCTCCTTAAAACTTATAGCCTATGCAGTTAATCACTAATATCCCAAAGGTATAATAATTTCCAAAGGCTCCACACAGTCAGGGGGGCCGCTTTCTTTGTGCAGCACTTCCCTGCAGGAGAAAACTAAGCTAGCTCAAAGAGCTCAGCCAAAACAGTTTGCAAACTGGGCTCCACAGATTGCAGAAGACACAGAAGAAGGAAATGGAATATGTTGTTCACAGAAATTGTCAGCTGAAGACCCAGAAATAAGGCACACAGATCACTCTTCTGTAGGCCTCCCCTTTCCTTTTGCCCATCTACAAGGGGTAATTGGATCATCTGGAATGACACTCACAGAAGGCCTCTGAGGTCTTCAGCTTTTGCAAGAATTATGAAACATGAAGTGGCCAATTTCTGATTTAATTCATTTTCATTCTCTCCCTCATGTATGTTTCTGCTGTGGATTCCTTCCCAGGAGTGTGTTTGTGCAAGGGCCAATGCTGAACACCATAATGCTCCCCTAAACTCCTGTATTTTGAAGTTAATGGGGAAAACACGTTCCTGGATTAATTCTATACCCATAAATAAAGGCAATATTGCTGACCTTCAAAATGATACTTTCCTATTAGCACAGCAGACTGTGAGGCTGAAAGGGATTTCAGAATTCAACAGGAAAGTATCAGCGCCAAAAGCTATCAAGTGGATGTTTGGCACTGCTTGTAGGAACACAGGGCAGAGGGACCCCTTGACTCCCAAGCTGAAGACAGAGTTTGCTCCGATGGGCAATGGTGTCCCATAATCTCATAATCTCATTCAAAGGTTTGAAATTTTTCTCTCTCTTCCTTTATTAGCTCTGTATTTGGCAACCAGCTTAGGGTGCAGAAGCCAGAGCCTCACGCAGGATCACTGTGTATCAATAGTAGGACTGAGCTGCTCTCTCCAGTGCCTGTCTGGATGATAAACCAGTCACTTATCCCTTGGCATATTCAAGGAGTGTGCTATTTATAGCACAGTAGTCCCCCCATCCCCGCTTCACATAATCTCTTCATCTCCTGAGGAAGTCTGACATATTTAATCTAAACATGTGCTTTTCCATACAGGGGAGTGTTCAAATGGAGATGGCTGCTCGGATGTACATGGTCTGCTGGTGTTCCAAGGGTGTGAGTTAATAATTTTCCTACATCTCCTGACATTCATTCTCCTTTTACACAGGTCCCACTCACTGTAGTTACTGCTGCCCCTCCATGGTGATTGTCCTGTCTCCTTGTAACAGTAGCCCAGCAGTAATTAGAAAATCAGCTTTAAACAGTGGCAGCTCTTACAAACAAGTGTAAGGTTGGGAGAGACCTGCTCAGCCTGGTGTATTTTAATAACCCTTTCTCCTACCCGTGGCACTTGCTATTGAAATTCAACCAGTTTAATGGGAAAGCAAACCACAGGCAGAATGAGGAGGGACCAGAGAAACAGATCTCTTTAATATATAAAATAAAGCTTTTGATATTGTGACACCAAATGGATTATCCAGGAGAATGTGCTGAAAGGAAACAAGCATCTCCCCATTCAATATTTATATATCCCCAGATAGCAGCCTTCATTGAGATGGATTTGTCAGAGTTACAGTACTGAGCATCCTTTTATGGTTAGTTTCTCAATTTTATGCCTAACAATAAATGGCAGCAATGCTTTCTATTAGAAATAGAACAGCAGCTGGATTTGGCATGAAGTTCAAAACCTGATTCCAAAAATGGCAGCAATTTATGAAGCTTTGACAAAAATACATAAATGCAATAAGAAAACATTGATTCTCCTGACTTCCGCTTCACAGATTTGACATGTGCACTTATGGCTCAATATAAATGAATAATAACAACAGTAAGAAAGATTCATTTCCTTAACTCCTTTCAGACTTCACCTATGAAACTCTGCATGGCGTTTTCTTACCTCCATTACTGTTCAAATTCCCTCACATTAATCTTTCTTTTAATACTCTTGGTTATATTGCAACATCTCCAGAGGTTGCAGCAGCTTAAGGCTTCACTGAAAAAAATGGGACCTATTTGTTCTGTTGCCAACAGATACAATCCCAAACTGAAGAGTTAATGACCTCATAACAGGTGAGACAGAAGTAGTCTGTCTGAAACATATACAGTATGAGAACATCTCCTGTTGTCTGTTGTATTCTGCTTTAATCCCTCATTTCTCTCTTTTATTCATCATTCCATGGATGGATAGGATGTCTTCCCATTGTCTGTGTACGAGATCAGTATCAGCACAGTTCAGACCTTATCTTAAAGCAGAGCTCTTTGGGAAGCTCCTCATTGCCAGCTCACCAGAGGGACACTTCCCCCTGACAGAAGTGCCATCCTAAATTTGGACAGACCCTGAGCATCCACCCAGGCACAGCTCATGAGAGCTGGCATCAAGCTCGTCATCACAGCTTCACCTGGACAAGAATCTCTTTGCTCCACAAATCAGATGTGAGATAATATTGACCAGACCTGCTGATAAGAACCTCTGCTTTTTGTACCCACAGTTTGCTTTGAATTAAAATTTTGGAGTCACAGGAATTTGCATTATTTTTCCAGTGAGGTTTAAAACACTTTACCCTGAGTGAGAACTTCTGATCACTTAAAGAAAAATGAGTTTTCACACTTCTCCAGATCAAAGGAGGAAGCTCAGTGCAGTGAGTTTATGCACAGAAGCCAAATCAGGGAGATACAGTCTAAACTCCTTGTCGGGTTTTTTGTTTTGTTTTGTTTTTTGTTTTTTTTTAATCCTCATAATTCTTGGGCCTCTTTGATGTTTCTGTAAGGGAAGAGATGTTACATCATGAGAGTTCAGATTCTTGGTCTGAAAGTCAAAAGGACTTTAGAAAAACTGGGATTTGCCATGATTTTTGTTGACTTGGAGACTGCACAGAAACAATGGCCCATTGGATGTTCTTGATCAGTGCTGAAACTGAGGAAGTCCATAGACATTCCCAGGAGAATTAATTAAAAAGAGGTTAAAGAGCCCTTTTCCAACCACAGTTAAAGAGTTTAGAATAAGGTCTTGTCTTTTTTTTAACAAGAAATTATACTCTTAAAACTTGCATTTTATTAAAAAGTCTTTCAAATACTGGAAAATTGGCATAAAAGAATGAGCAAATTAAATGCCTAAGAGGAGAGAAAATTTTTAGTTTTTTTAAAAACTACCAATATACTGAACACAAGTATTGCCACTAGGCTCAGGATTTCTGCCTTGTTTTGATGTGTGATTCCATTAATTATCTTCTATAGACCTTGGGGGGAATTACTCAGAAAAAGCCTTTGATGGAATGACATTGTATCCCTACTTTTTTTAATAAACATTGAAAAAAAGTTTATAATATGCATCAGAGATCGCTGAGTCACTCTCCAAAATCAAAGTACTTTCTTAATACATGAAGTTGCAAAAATGAAAGGCATTTTTTTGATTACAAGCAAGACGAAAGTACTTCAAGATTTCTTTATATGCATGTAGAGAAGTGAACTGGGGGGGGAAATCCTGGTCACTTTTTTCCTTTGTGAATTACCTTCACCTACTGTAGAATGTCACCCCCAAGCCAGAGGTGACTGATGCCTTAAGTTTTAGCTTTCATGTTTTTCAGATTCTGTGCTGCCTAGGGGCACAGTTCTGAGCCTCATATTAAGTGTCAGTCAGCTCTTCACAGAGTAGGGAGACAAAACAAATCCTTTTCCTGCTGAAGGCCAAGGACAAGGAGTACAACTTTCAGGCCCAGAAGCACAAACAAGGGTGGACCGAAGGGAGGAACAAGAAGGATGAAACCTCACAGCCTGAAGCTGTAATTGGACAATAAAACCTCAATATGCAAATAGACCAAAACTTATAAAAGTGTAAGACCTTGTGACTGGTTGTCCATTTTTTTGTGACCACTTTAAGTCCACCTTGGGTGTAGCCCTGGTCAGGCTCTATTCCTACTCAAGGTGTACCCTAAAGGCCTTTCAATAAATACCTACTTTATTCTTTAGCTCTGTCCAGTCTCTGTTGCAGGTCAGCCTTCCCAAGGCATCATGACAACTGTGCCATGTCTTGTCCTCTCTGCTGATGTCCATGTTTTCTCGCTGCTCCCTGTTCCCAGGGAAGGGAGGGGAAAAGAGGAGCCCAGCTTTGCATGAGACTGCTGGGTGTCTTTGGATTCAGTCCAAAGTTGTCCTCCTCCATTTCAGAGCCAGTCCATCGATTTCAGGCAGGGCCTGGGTACTGCTTGTAAAGTGCTTTGAGTTCCTCTGAGTGAAACTACTTCTGGAATGCATAAAACTATTGCATTGACTTTTGAGGGCAAATGACAGTGAAAATCTATGTTTTAAACTATGATTTTAGAAAGGGAGAGAGAGAACAACAAGCATCTGACAGCTATGTTAATCATACAACTTGCAGCAACAGGGGTTTTTTCAATGCATCGGGTCTTTGTGTATATTTCTGATGGATCAGTCTACTCATTGGTATTCCGGAGGGGCTCGACAGGAATTCAACTCATATTTCTTCCATCAACACATTTTTCAGCAACTTCTTAGCATGTCTGACGTTTTATGAATATATTGTGGAATCAAAAATGTATCAGGAGTGAGACATACACTTCTGACACTTGCCATATAAACTGAAGGTATTTACTCTCATAGGAATCCCAGCATCCTTTTGAGAAATGCCACTCATAAGAAAAGAGAACGCTCTACCTTCCCTACCAAGCCTTTTAAATATCAAATATAGCACTTAAACATTAATTAATTTCCTCTCAATGCCAGTAGCTCATATAATCCTTCTTTTGATTAGAAAAAATGTATTATTTTGGTATAGTAATGAGGTTTTCAGTGCTGCAGATATGAATACAATAAAATCTTGTTTCCATTCAGTTCTATTTCCATATCACCACTTTCTACAGTGCTGAGCCCCAGGAAGACCATGGACTTTCCCTCTGTCAATTTTTTATGGAGAAATAAAGGTTTTAAAGCAAATTTTCTCTGTGCTTTTCATGGAAATAAAATTACTTTTTCTTGGAACTTAGTGAATTTCCTACTGAAAACCTGTATGTTATCAACACGCCCTCACAAATTAGGAAGCTTCAGGGATGGAAGCAGGAGTTAAATGTGATTGCCTGGGTAAAATCTCTTTATAGAAATGCTGAATATACTGGCTTTATAATGCAGTAGCATCTTCATAAATCCAAGGTATTTTTAAGATAGGCTTCCTTTGCTACAAGATCTGGTTTAGATCTTGCTGTCTAGTGATTACAGATTATTTGTGCAGCTTGAAGAAAAGTCTTTGGCTTGCTCAGAGACAAATTGTTGTCAATGTTTCAGGCTCAGCTTGAACAAAGCTTCCTTTGTGATGGGGTCCTTCCTCCCTGGAGAAGGCTGTGCACTGAGTGTTCCAAAGGCAAGCTGGATGGAGGTGAGCCTGTATCAGCTGGAAAGATGGCTTAGCTTAGCAGTTCAACTTAAACTAAAGGCTCAGGCTTCCACTTACACCAGGCTTATCACATTCAGCGAATCAATAATCCCCAGAGAGCTGTACCTGTGCCAGTTTATCATTTCCCCACCTGCATATTTGAGCTGAAGCCCTTCCTCTCAGTGGTAAAACCTTTGAGCTGATAAAAATCATCATGGGCACCTGCAGCAGTGAGGGCCAAGATAACATTCTTTAATGTGATCTGATGAAATGGATGTTGTATATTTTTACAACAGATAATGCTGGATATTAAGAGAGGAGATAGGAAACTGAGTGTTCCTTACCTCCATAGGGCCCTAAACCACCAGCAGCACAGTCACTTCCAAGGCTCTCAATGCCTCTGGGGCATCATGTCTAATAGTCCAGGATGGATGTATTTGCCATGGATCCCTCCAGCTTGTTTTCAAACCCAGTTTAACTTTGGATTCCCTAACAACTTTTGCAACTACCACAGTTTTGGTGGTGTCTTGAGAAAATATATGTCCTGGTTTAGGGCAAATAAGATCCCAAATAAGGGCGTCTCTGGTAAAGCAAACCCCTGCCCCCCAACCAGTCCCGGAAAGAACTTCCTTGGAGAAAAGTGGAAAAAACTATTTATTTAACAAACAAAGTGCCCACAAGCATAAAGAATGCATAATATGAAACAATAAAACCTTTTGTTCTGAAGTGAGATGGCAAATTGAGAGAGTCCTTGCCATGGGTCCAGGCAGCTCATCTCTCTCAGTCTCTTATCAATTCCTCTAGCGCTGGAGAAAAATGCTGTCCTGGGCCCCAGAGGGCACAGGTGTTATCTCTCAGTTCTCCTCTGGGTTTTCAGTCCAGAGCAAGTTTAAACAGTCCCAAGAAAAAGGAAAAAAAGCAGTCCAGGGAACTTCTCTGCCCTAGCTAGCTAAAACTAACCAAAAAGCACAGGAGATCTCTGTCCTGCAGTCTGCCTGAGCCTCAGCTGAATGCACACAGTCCAGGAGAAGAATGCAGAGGAGTGACAGGTGTTTTGGAAACAAACTGTGCACTTCTTCTTTCCCTGCTTTGCTCTTAGAACCAGTCTTAAAGGTACAGAACTCAATATACAGTGCAAAGAGAACAGACGATTGGGGATACAAGCACCATAAAGTCCCCCTAGGACAATTTATTTCCATTCTCATTTAAGATATTCTTTTTATTCACTCTGAGCACTGTGCAATAAGAACATAAGGTGGATGCAGGAGTCAAGGCCAAAGGAGAGTCCGTGAGTTTTCCATGGAAGAGGACAAAGGTAGGACACAGAGGGCTCTAAGCCCCCCCGAGTACTTTCCCCGGACCCAGAAATATGAAACTTAAAGGCTTCCTGACTCTGACTCGGTGTTTTTGTATTATACAGTTTTTAAGGAATTATTCTTCCATCAACTTGTCTAATATCTCTTTGAACCCTTGAAAATTTTCAAGATCATCCCATGGCAAGGAGTCTGATAATTTAAATCTATGCTGTGTGAAAAAACAGCTTAGTCCCTCCAGTGCATTTTGCTGCTGCTCACTCTTACTGCAGTGGTTTTTTTGTGTGTCCTTCAGCTTGCTTTCAAAAGCCTGGAACCTGCAGGTCTCTTTTGGTGCAATGCTTGCCACCCAAAACCAGCTGGGCCTCAGGCACCTTCCTCTTTCCACTGGACACTACAGCTTTGCTCTCCCCTCTGGCTCCACAGACACCTCTCTACCAGCTAAGAACACTCAGTTATTCTCTACCCTAAACACACCTAAAAAGCTCTGACACACCTGTGGTGGATGACTTCCCTCTATAAAAGTCATGCCTATTCCCTTGATATATCTATATTTGTGTCCACTGATTATTTTATATTACAGCTTTAAAGGATTTTCCTGGTGTGGAAGTCAAATACACTCATCAGATACACTAGCAAAAACAAACATATTTGCACCGGTATAGCAAATAGCTATTTCAGTCCAAGTAATAGCTCCCTGAATCCCCTCGAGTCCTTTTTAATGTAGAACTGATTTTTAACAGAATTTCTCTGCTGATACCACTGCTGTAACCAGTGATAGGTTACACACCGCTGCAGGTAGTTTAGCAATTTGCTATTGGAATTCCTTTAAACTGAAGACTTCATCTGGCTCTCTTCTATCCACATATCCTTCAGAAGGACTGTAAACCAGGAATCCGGGGCTCACTGAAGGTGAACCTGTGCAAATTGCAGGGTTCTTTCTGGTCCTAGACAGAATCAGTGGTGGTGGCAGAGCTTGTATGTCCTCCAAAAGGAACCCAACCTATGCACACCAAACCCAGTATGAAAACCAATGCAAATCCTGCATGGGGGCTGCTGCTGGAGGGTTCAGTTCCAAATCTCACCAAGGCTTGGAAGCAAATGGTTAATAAAGTTGAAACTTTAGACTACGTGTATTTGGAAGAAGAGTTTCAACTTACCAAAGCTCTGATCCTTCCTGGGTCTCTCAATGCTACTTTGGTACTCTTCACAATCTTGAAAATGCCCCTGTGTCCTTTGGAAGCAATACACGTCCAGTTTTGATTCTACTTATGTAAACTAAAATAGGAGCAACTCAATTTCCAGTCCCCAAAAAGGGCTACTGGATCCCCATCCATGTGGCTGGAGGTTTAGGGGGTTTCTTAAACTGCTTGTAGAAACATTCCCAAAACTCTTGCCTTTCAACAAGCCGTTGCACAACATCTCCTTTATCTTGCCCAGAGCAGTGTGACTCCACAGGGTGTCTGTGTCTCCCATGTCCTCCCTGTCTGGAAGCTGCTCCTGGTGTGTGGCCCTCCTTTGTTGGCTGGGAAAGGCAATGGTCACTGTCTGGAGAAATGGCTTTGGAAAGGAAGCTGGAGAGACACCAGGGCACAGCCCTGTCTCCCTGCCCAGCAGCACAGCCTGGTTAACAGCACTGGGAGGAGTTGGAAGCCCCAGCTCCCCTCTCAGCTTTGTTCTTCACCAGGGCCTGTGTTCCTGCAGCTGTGGCCATCTGGGTGGCCCTGGGCTCCCTGGGCTGTGGAGGGAGAGGTGGGCTCAGCCCATGGGCCAGGATGAGTTCTTATGGGTGGATGTCAGGAGTTTCCTATTCCTTTCTTTTGACCAAGCAGGAGGCTTGGGGGGCCCAGATCAGCTTGCAGACTCTGGAAACCCAAACAGAAACATGAATGGAAGGGGTTTTTTCAGATCTTTTTTTGTCCCCACAGATGGGGATGTTTATAGACAGGCTAAACAGAGCTACAGTTTCCTCAGGGGGCATGCTGGGAAGAGGGACATGTGTGCCACCGTCTCTCAAACCCTTCACACTAGGGACACATGGGATACAGCTCTGAACGGCTGTATCTGGCCCTTTTAGCCACTGGACTAAACTTGGAGTCCAGAGCAGGTGGAAAACACCGCAAACTGCCCTGGGGGGTCTGAAACCCTGGCAGAGACCCTGGCAGAGACCCCAGGAAAGCACAGTCTTTGACCTTAGTCCATGGGAAAAACTTCCAACACTTATAGATGAGATAAGAAATAATAAAGATTTAAAATAGAGTTAGTTTGTCACAGGGTGAAAATTTGTAGTTTTGGGTTTCTAGTATGGAAGTAGATCAGAGCAAGATGGAGAATTTGGGCACTGTCTCTTCTTCTTCTTCTTCTTCGTCTACTCCATCTTCTGCTGTGATGGTGGCACAAAGACATTGGTAGAATGAAATCGAGGTAGAAATTACGTGTTTAGAATAGATGATAGTAATTGGCACAAAACTATAAATATAGTGTGTTTTTAGAGTTAATTGGATTAGAAATCTTTAAAACGACCCTGACCCCTGCCCCCATGTTCCTGTAGCAGAGATTTCTCCTAGCGCGCTGACACTCTTGTAAGACCTTGAGATAAGAAACAGAATAAACATCTTTGAAGACCGAGCAGCAGGATCCGTCTCATCTTTCAACCCTGGTACGGGACTCTGAGAGACAAAAAAACCCTACTTAGGGGGATGTCGAGGTGAAAATCCCGACACTAAACCCCATTTGCTACCTTTGCAATCACCCGCGGCTGCAGCCAGCAAGGCAGGGTACCATGAACCTCTCTCACCTCTCTGCATGGAAATGATGGCCAGCCACAGAATAAATAATTAGATCTGCACATGTGAAAAAAATCAGATTGGGTTATACCACCAACCCTGCCCTCTCCTAATTTAAAGTGCCTAATTTCTTCCAAATTAATGTTCCAAATCTTTATGAGATATGCAGCGTGTGGGAGACAGATATTCACACACCCATCCTAGTGCCTCCCCACCTCAAGAAATCAGTCTCTGTGTGTATCAGACACTTGGATACTGTCTGGGGTCACAAATATGCCACACACTGACACCTCCTTCTCCTTTGGAGAAACGCCCTAATCAGGGACGAGTCCTGACAATCACACAAGGACAAAGCAGCTCTGCTGCCTCCTTCAGACCTGACACCACACCGGTGTCCTCCTAAGAGCAAAACACTTGCAGATGACAAATAGGTGAGGGGGAAAGGGAGCGTAATGAGGGGAGGAAGAGTGTGGGGGAAAAAAGCAAGCAGCAGTGCTCATTAGAGACACAGGGAAATGATGCCTTTCATACCTGCTCTGCTGCCTTTTGCTCCCTCCATTCTTCAGACAGATGAGATACCCACGGCGCTCGCAGCACGCGGGCGTGCTTCCTCAATTATTAATGGGAGATGCTTTGTTTTATTTAATGCCATGGTTTTGATTAGTTTGTTCTCTAGGGATATGCTCTTTCTTCTCCCCTCCTTCGTCTCCCTGTTTCCTCCTCCTTTCTTTGATCTAGCTCCAATCCGTTTTTCTTTCCCCCACGGGACTGATGCTGCTTTTGCCACCAGGTGCTTTGCTCACCCGGGCTCAGGTGAGTCAGGCAGACACAAAGGGCCATACACTGCCACAGCCCCTTCTTGGGAGAGAGTGAGCCTTGCTAGAGAATAATGAGAACTGGCAGCTCTGATGATCCAAAGCCGAGAAACATATGCCTGGGCTGCCTCTTTCATCTCTGTAATTGGGTTTTTCTACTCCTGTCAATTAGGACTTTTTTCCTCTTCCTCCTGCCCCAGTGAGTCTCCTTTCTCAGTGTGAGTGTCTGAATGGCTGATCACAGGGGTGGCCCTGGGGTAACTGGCACCAGGGTGATGCACAGAGGTAGGTTTGTACAGCATTACAGGATCCCACTGGAAAATCGTACAGTTACTTTGACACAAGAGGGAGGACTTTTTCTGCCAGAGAAAAATGACACCTCTGGGCTCAACGAAGTGCAGGTCTTCTTTCCTCATATCTCCAGAACAGCCTGGGTGCTACAAAGACAAGGAAATGGGGTTTTTTCTCCTACTTCCAGTTCCAGCTGTGAAGTCTATTTCCAATGGAGCATTTACAAAGGATTACTCTTAGCTACAGCAAAGCCCACCGCTCCTGCACCGATGGTCAGAGACTGACTTGAAGCAGGCAGCATCAGTTCTGGGAGAGCAGTGTCTGCAGAGGATGACTCCTTACCTCCCCTCCATTTGACCTTGCGCCTTTTCTCAAGCCCTGGCCCCAGCTCTTGACACCTGGGGCCATGAGGCTGCAGACAGCAGGCCAGAGCCAGGGAAGTCTGCTGTAATCCAGCCTGGACAGCCTGTCTCCAAGTGGGAAAATGTCAAACTCAACAGCTCAGGAGCTGGTGAAAAAGGTGAGGGCTAAGTTGTAAATTCTGCCAAATAATGAATAGCTCATCTCGTTGTTGAGCAGGTCAAAACCTTCATGGCTTTTATTTCCAACATGAGCAGCAGCTCATTTCAAAGGGGAATGCAAGGCTGGAAATTTCAGCTGTCGGGCTGGGGGCAGTGACTCCACGTCAGCAGTCACCCCTATGGTCACCAGCACAGTCACCATTCTGCACAAGCTGGAAAACATTGAGAATTTTTTTCCATGAAGTGGATTTGAAGATAATTGTGTCCCATAAAAGAAAAAGAGGCAAAAGCTATTAACTTTGAAAATACTTTGTATTTCACATTGCTTAAGATGACCTTCCCCCCCATTTTTATTGGGAAGGCAAAGTGAAAAATAATTTATTATTTCTAGTTTTTCTTGGCAACTACAAAACAAGATTCAAAAAGTGTTACTTGAACATCAGTGTATGCAAAAATTGCAGCTATAAATACAGCTGCAGAAAGCTGATAAACCCTTACTTCCTCTTGCTCTCTCCTTGTACTTTTTGATCCAGTGTTTGGAATTCTGTTGAAAGTCCCTGATATTTATCTATTCAGGGTAGATGTGAGCAGTCAGAGAGCAGCTGCTCCAGGACCATCCTAGACTCTGCATTTTATACCTGTTTGCAGATATGGATCCAGCTGCATCCAAGGATCCAGGAGGGATGTTCTCTGGAAAATTGGGATACTGATTTTCCAGAGAATCTATCTTAGTACAGATTACAGATATTGCAGCTTAAGCTCTCCTCTCTTAACCATACACAGTGGAGTTGCAAATTAGTCTTAAAATACTGCTTTTTGTATATATCTATATCTATATATCTATATATATCTGCACGAATTTTCCTGCCAGGCTGTTCCCAAAAGGGACCCACGGGGTAGGTGGCTGTGCATGTCTGTGCATGCAGGAACATGAGCCACATGCTCTTTATCTTTCACCAGTTTTTCACCTGAAAAAAATACCGCAGTGACCAAGTGCCGTTGTATTTCATACAATACTCATCTTTGCACAACCAAATACGTTTATCTGAGTAGCTGTCAGCAGCAGACATCTGGGGGTAGTTATACATCAGCCTTGCTGTTTAAAAAAAGAAATAAAATGTGGTCAGACTCAGAGAAGACAAATTATTTCACAAGCCTCAACACCAATTAAATGTGCCTTTCATTTTCATATGATGTACTGCAGGTGTCTGAGGGGCCTGTTGCTGGCTGTCTCCCTGTCTGTGCATGTGATTCCCCAGATCTGCTCCCTGGCAGCAGTCGGGGAGATGCAGCAGAGGAACACGGGTCCCTCCCCCGAGCTCTGCTCTGAGCACACCTGCGGGGATGGGATGGTTTTCCAGCCATGCATGGGCCCTGTGCAGAGAAAGCAGCATTTGGAGGCCATGGGAAAGGGGCTTCCCAGAATCAAGCGCTGGAGTAATTAATGCTCCTGAAGAGTGAGCTCCAAGGAGTCTGTGACTGAGAATAGAGATGCACTGATGTGTCTGCTTAATCAGGGCAGAGTAATGAATAGATCCACAGAGTCTGCATGGACCAAATCCCACTTGGATGCTGTGACTGAAATTACACCAGACTCTGTTGAATATTGAGGAATTACTCTAATTTAAGACAAAGTGGCCTACCTGCAGGGGACTGACACCTCTCCAAATCTCATGGGAACAGGTGAAAATGAGAAAAGAAAACTGAAACCACACCTGAAGTTTTCCTATGACACACCACATACAGAGTTAAGATAAAATCTTTAAAGCTATATCAAGGTAAATATGCTGCTGTTCTTGCTGGCCACTCTTCCTAGCCACCAGGAACCCAATGAGCAAGCCATAAAATCAGCTTTTAACCTGGACCTCTCTGTCTGTCAGAAGACAGTGGCCTGAATAATAAGCTCAGCCTTAAAGCTCTAGCTGGGCTCATGCTGCCAACTCATCACAAAGTGATGATCTGCAAAATTGTTTTTGAAGATTTGGCTACAAAACAGGCTATGTCAATTTAAAATTTAGCCCTGAATTCTCTTTAATAATAGATGAGGGCATAATTTTAAGTTTTGGGCCTTTAAATCATTTACACTTTTTAAAACAAATACCGTATTTGTATAATGCTTTACATTTGCTGCTTCTCCCAAGCTTTCTCATTTATTTCCTCTTCTTCCATCATCTCAATTACCATAGAAAGTGGATAAATGCCAGTGAAGACAGACGCAGCTTACGACATCTCTGAATACCCAGGAGGAAGGTGGGTCCCTGGGGGCAGGAGCCTGAGCTCAATGCAAATTTCAGGCGAAGCAGAGGAGGGACCAGCACCTGCCTCTTTCACACTCGAGAGAATGATCTAATTGCTGCCTATTAGTCCTCTCTGTGACTCAAAAACCTGTCTGTGCCTCTTACTAAATCTTAACCCAGGACATAATCACTGGGAATTAGAATTAGATGCTGAAATTATTTGGTGCTGTAAAACTGGCAATAGGCAAAGTCAGGGGAAGAAATCTGAGCCTGTCCTTTATCTTGTAGATTGGTTGCCTCCAGGAAGCACAGTGACGCAGCTTAAGCTTGTTTGGGCACAACAGCCTCAGGATTTTCAGCCCCAGTTTTCAGGAACCTCAGATTGTGCTTTGGCAAGTAGACCTGTTGTCCAGAAGAGTCACTGTTATTCCAGAAATGCAAACATCTGTTTCAGAATTAGATTCTTGCTTCCCAAGGCTGTGATGCTTTTCTAAGAAGTGTCCCCAGATGCCCAGGTCACATTCTGTTCTCTTCTAGCCAGTCTCAAACAGCTCCCTTGATCTCACTTGTCTGAGTGCAGACCCAAAACAAATTCTGACCCCTAGGAACCACCTTCAGTGAAATGAAGGAGACCAAAACCACAGAACATACATCTTTTGTAGAAATTAAGAGCTTTGCCATCTCCTTCAACCTCCACCAGCTCTTGCTGAATAATAACTCAATGTGCTATAGCCAGAAAGAACAGCAGAGAGGTTAATTTCCCACTGTAGCTCTTTTTATCTTCTTTCCAGCTTGTCTGAAATCCTCTGATCTGCTTCACTACGTCTTGACAGCTCCAGCCTGCTGGTGGCAGGGGAAGGAGCCCAGTGAGGAGCAGCTGATCCCTTCCAGGTCCCGCTGCCTCCCGGTGAGCCCCATCTGCGCTGGGTGCACGGGGAAGCTCTGCTTGGGAAGGGCAGCAGATGTCTGAGCAAAGCCAGGTGCTGAGCCTGGCCTGGGCCAGGAGCCGGGGCCACAATCCCAGGGCAAGGCTGGGTCCCCTCCACCTGCTCTCCCTTTTGTGCTCCCTGGAGAGGCAGAGTCCTCTTTCATCCCGAATAAACACGGGGAGGTCACGCTGTGCTGGTGGCAGAAGTTAAGTGCAGCACTGGTGTTCCATAACTGAGAAATGAGGAGTCACAGGAGGCAGCAGGGAAGGAATGGCTTTGAAGATTAGCTTCAGTGCATCCCTCTGGGTTTTTTCAGGTTTTTTTTCCTTACGCTCGTTTTTTGCTTTTTAAATATATGTATTTAAATGGCTATGTAAATAAATGAAGATCTGGGAGAGGATCTGCCACAGCACAGAAAGGAAAGAAGTTTCTATGCACCAGACAAAGAAATAAAACATGAGAGGATGTGGTACAGCCCCTTCCCTTGGCAGCAGTCATTAATAATACCAGGCTGGAGCAGTGGATGTTCACACCTTTCCATACTGCACTTCTCTGCACCCTCATGTGTTTGCTATTTGCAGCTCCTAATCGGAAATTTTCTCTTGCTTAAAAGCCTCAGGAGGGGAATATCAAAAAAAAGGAAAGATCTCCAACTTGCTACCAATCCCAAATTCAGGGGGAAGCCACCCAAAACCCTTCCAGTCCTTCCTATGAGCTGTAGAGTGAAACAGAAAGTGCAGGATCTGGAGTCCAGGTAGATAATAGATACTCTGCAGTAATTTGCCATAAAAGAAGCAGGAAAAAAAGCAGTGAAAGAGGGGAGAAGAGGTTCTTGCGCTAATTCTGTAAGATTATATTTGTTTCCTAACTGAATTAAAAATCAAAGCAGAATATATTGTCTTCAAATGAATGCAATTTTTTAAAGCTGTCTTTCCAAATCTGTGGGCATTTTAAAAAAATCAAAACAAATAAAAAGAAAGTGTTAAATTGCTTAAAACAAACTGAGCAATGTGTGGCTGAGATCACTCAGTGCTGTAATAGGCACAACACTTACTCTTTTGTATCTTCTCCTTTCAGGCCAGAGACCAGAGAAGGAAAAAAATACTCATTAGATGATGAACGCAAATCAGGACTGCTTCAACACTGGAGCTCAACACATTCTGAGAGACTTTAAGGCCATCTTGCTAGACAGAAAAGGAAATGATTACAGGAAATATTACACTTCATGCTTCTGCAGCTGGATTAAGTGTTTTATTACTTACCACTGAGGACACTTCTGTTTGACACAAATATATTTGTAAGAGTATTTTATTAAATTACAGCAAACATCTGAATTCAGAGTGGGGCTATTGAGAAGCTAAATGTAAGAAGAATTGACATTACAGTGTCTCAGCAGCAGTAAAGCTGTAATCAGTGTTGACAGATATTACTCATGTGCTTTAGGTTCAACAAGAAGCTGTTCAGATACCACCATGGAGAGGAAAAGTATGAATTATCAGGAATTCCCTAGGAACACTGCACCATGGAGAAAGGCTCTCCAGAGACACTTCTCCCTATTTTTCACCGACAGCTCTACAAAACTGAGGGCTGTATGTAAATAACTGGTAAATCCTTTGGTATTCAGAAAGCTTTGGCATATTTCTTAATAGTTCTGCCTCCTGACCATACATGACTGCATAGACAGCTTATCCATCATTTTCAGTGTCTGGTCCCTGAAGCTGTAGACTAATTATAGGCAGAAAATGAAACTATCCCACTGAGTGTTTTTCAAGCAAATTTTTTAAGGCTTGTTTCATGAATTTTTTAATTACCATTTGATTTTTTTGAATGTTTGGAAACGGCAATTTTAGATCCTTGATTTTGCTATTTCCGGCAGGAGAATTAGATTAGGAAGGGCTAGTTGGTGGTGCCTGCTGTACCCTAAGACACCCTGGAACAGCTTGGCAGGACCAAATCCCATGTCAGGGCAGCTGAAGGGAAGCAACTCACTCTTTCTCCCTTGGACATGGGAGGCAGGAAGAGAGGTATAAAACGGTATCAACAGTGGGTTATTTAAGTAATTGTTAATTCCAGGCCAGAAGGAAATTCTATGCAGCAATAATTAAACTGGTGTTCTGTAACAATGTGGGTGCAATATGACCCATTTTTTGGTTAGCTGTCACATGAGAACTGCTGTGCAGGGAACATTTTTCACATCTCCAATATGTTAGAGGCATTTTCAAAGGGTTAAAGGCCTCTTGCCCATCACAGGGCAATGAATTTCCCAGAGGAACATTCTTAGGCTTATCCCTTATTCCTTTCACTCTGCTTTGTAGTCCTGGGAGTCATTAGTACACAGGTACATCTCAAGACATTTTTGCAATACCTTAGGAATTGCACAACTGAGATTACTTTCTCCAGCATGCAAATCTTCCCTAAAAGGGTTTTCCTGGAAAACAATTCCTTACATTCTTTCCCAAGGGTATGTGCTCTTTTATTTGTCAGGGATCAAAATGCTTATGTGGCATGCACAAGGAGATATTTAAACCCAGAATATTTGAGGTGGCAGCAGCTTTTTCTTTGCTTCATTTTTTCTCATTCTTTTTCCCATTCAGCTGCTGAGCCAGAAGCTCAGAAAAAAAACCCAAACCACATTTCAATGGTTGTTCAATGCCTTAATGTGCTGAAGCCAGACAATTTCTCTGCGAAATTCACTTAGGCACCAGCTGTTTACCTGCAACTTCTTGTTGTGGACAAGTTTTTTTCTTTTGGAGACTCCTTGGACTTTTATTTTCCTTACTCAAAGTTTGCATGTAGTCAGGAGTGTCTCTTGCAGAGAGTTCCACCCCATGCAGGTCAGTGGGGCAGGATTACCCTCAGATGTGTGCAGCACTTCTGCTGAAGTCTTTTGACCACAACAAGCTTGTCCTTTAAGTCTCCAGCCTGTAATGAGCAGCAGGTGCCAGATGTATGAAACAAGGTACTACATATTTGCTCTTAATTAAAAAATCCTCATGAAGTATCCAAATCCCTAAAGGATTTCCAGAGGTCAAACCCAACTAAGGACCATCTCTCTGAAGACAGACACAGGCAGTCTTTCCTCAAGTTAAATGTCCTGGACAGTGATGTTGGATGCATGCTCATGTTCCAGGGATTTTGTTAGGAATTAAAAGCCAAGACTCAGGTCACTGATAAATTTCGGTTTGGCCATTCACATCAGGACTGAGATTTACGTAATTAGGCAAGAGGCAAGAGCTTTGGTGACCAACATACAGAGCATTTCAAAGTCTCCAACAGTTTATGAGCTCGGACAGACCACCAGTTCTTTGGGCTGGGCTCCTGCCAGCTGTGCCAGAGCAGAGGGAGCTGCTCCATTGACTAATGTCACAGGGAGTCCTTCCTCCAGACTCTGTTTTGCTGCTTCACAAAAAGAAAAGAGTTACAGTTTAGGTAGGATTTCTAGTTCCTGGAAGTCTCCCTCAAAATGAAGCTTACTGAAAAAAATCCTGCATTGTTTATTCCTGGTGTTAGCAACCCTGAGACAAAGCCACTGGAAATGATAGCACCATGTAGAGAAGTTCAAGGGTCTAATGCAACAAAGGACCTGTGTGTTCAGCTTTTTCTCCTTCACAGGAGAAAAGTCTCATTCTTTTTTAGTTTCCTCTCTGGAGAGAGCTTTATTTAAAATTCTGTTTATACATCCTTTTTTTTCTTTAGTGCCTTTGGGCCTTGAGACGTCTGGAAGCTCAAGAATTCAAACTTCAAGGAGGTTGTTTAGAAAAGAATCTTCAGTGTGCTACAGCATTTTGTAAACCCCAGATGCAGGCTGGTGCCTTTGATTATTCATACATGCCATTCAGGCTCTGCCTCTGTCAAACATTTTTTATTTCCACACTATTGGATGAAAAATTCCCCATCCAGCGGTTGCCTTGTGAAGCAGAAAATGCTAATGTTTGTGTCTATTGCAATGTACCTCTGGCAGGAAAAACAGAAGCTCTGTGCAGGGAAATCTTAGTGTTGTCAACCCCTCCTTTTCAGGTAGAATATGCACCTATGTCACATTTTTGTATAAACACTGTAGGTTGGTCTCAGCAGAGAACAAAGAGTTTAAATTTATGGCCTGCCTGACTGTGGTTGTCCCCTGCAGCTCATTTGACTATTCATCATGCTCCACACCATCAGCCCTTCGTACAGCTGAGGATGGCACCTATCAGAGGATAAACCCTTCAGTCATATCATAAATTTAACATTATACATTAAATATCTGTATTATTATAATACTGACATAAGATGTTTTATATGTATTAAATCTTTAGAACTCCGTACAAAGAGATTTTGACTGTCATATCCTCCTCAGGCTGTAGCTCCAGTAATTATACAGTATTCCTGTCATAATGGACCAGAGTTTCAACTGGTGCAAAAGCCAAAACAATGCAACACCACTACAGCACCTCTGCCAGTTCCCATCATGATGGGCTGGCAGCACCTTCCTCCCCTTCATCCCTAGGCCAGCTCTCCAGGGATGGAGCCCCAGCTCAGCTTTACCTGTAGCCCTGGGCAGCACAGCTCATCAGCCAGGGGAAGGAGATTTGATCCTTGCTGGGCTTGGAAAGTTTGGGCTCCACAGACAGCATGGAGGACTTCAACAGGAATATTTTCTTGGCTTGGGCTGCCATATAATTCCAGCTGTCCCCATTTCTACTCCCCAGGCAACCCTGGGAAGGGGTTTATCTGAGGTGGCATTCCCCCCTGGTACTTAAAATGGGACCAGACACCAATGTTCAGGCAACCAGAATCTGCTGATGTCCTTACAGAAGTAAGCCCAAAAGAAGAATCCAGAAAAACAAGAGAGGTACCCAGCTGAAGGGTGAAGAATGTGATGAGGCACTGGAACAGGCTGATCTGAGAGGCAGTGAAATCTTCTTCTTGGAGACCATGGAATCACAGAATATCCTGCAACAGAATGGACCCAGAGGGATCACTGAGTCCACTGACATAATAAAAACTCATCTGGAGGAGGCTGTGAGTGACCTCCCCTAAGCCGGCCTCTACTTTAGGATGCATCAGAGACATCCAGGGGTCCCTTCCAACCTGGATTATGCTACCAACTCAGGCTAACAGATGGGATGAGGCCCACAGGACAGACAAATAAGATTGGGGTTGCCAGCAAAAGATCTTGCTCTTGACCCTCCAAAAGACATGGGGAGAGGGACTTGCATCTCAGCTAGTGTCATGTTATGGTTCAATTTTCCAGAGAGGAAACACAGCTTGAGAACAAGTGTGTTTATTTGATTTTTATTAGCTGGGCGCAGAAATATCCCGTGTCAGCTGAACTCTCCTCGTGCTTTTCAGTTTTACAGATTTTTCTCAGAAAGCTCCCCAAATTTAGAAATATTCCCAGGCAAGCTTCCAAAATTCAGAAAGGAGAGAATATTGAACACTATTTTCCTTCTTCTAGACTCCCTCATTAATTTTAATCTGCAGGGAATATATTTTCAAAGCAGCACTTAGAATGGCACAAATCATGTTAAGAAGTAAGGGTATTTCCATCCCTAAATCGCCATGACCAGCTTTAAATCATACCTGAAGGCAGCTCATTATTCTGCCCAGGCAAAGAGCAAGGCAGAGGGGAAACTCTGGGTGCCAGCACAAGCCTGAGGATTTTTTCCTTGAGGAACCCACATTCTTTGCACATGCCTGGGAAGGATCCCAGGAGCAGGATCTCCATCCCTGGGACCTGTGTCTCACAGGAACTGTGTGTAATCTTCTTTCTGCTGTCCACTCCCCTGGAGCACCCACTCCTCAGAGCATCAGAGTCTTTGTTTTTTAACACAGGGGGAAAGAACAGATGTTAACTCCACAGGTCTACACCTATATGAACAATACATCAGCCAAAATGGCATCTCAATCCATATCTTCTCACTCCACAGACAAGATGTCAGGTTAATTGGTGCTCTGGATTTGGGTTCGCACGCTGCATTTCTTTTTTAATTACAACTCATTAATTTTCACCTTCTAAGCTTACAAAGAGCAGTGAGAAGCCCAGATACTCGCTCCCATTTTTCATGCACCTTAATTTCTTTCCATTCTGGGTACGTGACATGCACAACACATTGACACCAGAACACTTGGTACCAGGAATTAAAGAGCCAAGCACGAAAGCATTTATTCTGTTGTTTCTACTGAGCTCAGTGGGATGTTCAGGGTCTCACCAGGAGCAAAGGGCTGTGATGGTTGGCTGAATTGGAGCCTTGAGGAGGAGGCCAGGACCACACAGTGAGCTAGAAAATGCTCCAAGAATAAAACCCAGGAGCTTCCTGGCTCTTTTTCCCCATTCAAGACACAGGATCAGGCTTCCTCTCTCCACTGACTTCATGTAAGAGTAATAGGGGATGACACAGGAGCACACATTTATGATTTGGGGATGGTCTGTGCATCTCTGCCTTCACAGTCACTGATGTTCCAGGTAACCAACACAGAAAATATTTGAGGAAAGGGACGTGACAAATCTGAACATCCCTAATTGAGAGAAAATAAAACTGCACAATTAACTGGCTTGAAAGCTAAGATTAAAAATAATTAAACACATAGGTCACAGTATTATCTGCTACAGTGATATGTGATGAAAACAATGAACATCAGGGAATGTGACATTTGTAGATTTTCAAGAGTATCAACGACTTTGAATGAGGCTCAACACCACGGTTTCCTCAACCCTCCTTACAAAAACAGGAATGTTAAAACATAAAAAGGAACAGTTAATTTTTTACAGAAGAAACTGTTAAAGTGGCTCTTCACGACCCAAAGCCACTCATTAAAGCTTTTTTTTAGCACAAAGGAAAAGAACAAACTACACATATGAGATGACCCAAACAGCTGCCTCTACTTTGTTTTGCTTAATGAGTTATCCTGAGGCAGTTTCCCCCTGGCACAGACACAAAACCTCACACTGCACAAGCTCTGCTCATACTCCTGTGGGCTCCAGTCACATTTAAGCACAATGCAGAGTCCTGGAGCTCCTCGTGTGCAGAGCACCCTCTGCAAACATCTCCAGCACCACTCCCAGCACCTCCTAGAAAACTCTGACATGCACATGCCTCTAATGCAAACGTCTCTGAACTTAAATATCAGCCAAGATATTTCTGCACTGCCTTCAGTGCTCTTTTCATGAGAAAACACCCACCTCAAAAGAGGTGAGACACAATAATCAGTCAGTCATGGCTGGAAGAAGGATCAAGCATGTCTGCTAGTCCCCCCCTTCTCACATTTGAGATAATCATGGTATTTTGAAGACAATGAGTGATTTTTGAAACTTCCTTGGCTGAATACTGCCCTTTATGAAGACAGCTGCACTGAGGGAGCTGCACGTAAAAAATGCCTTTACTGAATAGCATCATTAAACTATGCAGGCATTGTCTTAGATGATTTCCACTTATTTGGAAGCTTAGCCATTCCAAATATCTTCAATTTTATATTAGCTTAAGTTTAGGGATGTCATCACTGCTGCATATTAACTCAGTGGTAAAAAAAAAAAACCAATTACAAACTCAGCCTAGAATCCAGAGTGAAATGCAGCAGATAGTACTAAAATCTTTAGGAATTAGAATAACCACTGATAAAAAAGCCATTATCTTTTCCTGAATGCTTGGTTGCACAAATCCAACTCAAGGTGAGAACAAACAAATTCTGGAGAACTTATTTGGCATAAACTTGTTGAGAAGGGCCTATAAAAACAGCTTTTCAGAAGCATTGCCAGGTTTGAAATCTTGCAGCAAGAGGATGAAAAAGACATTCAAGCTACTGAGCCTTAATTCCCTCTCAAGCTCCTCTGTGCACAACCCTATGTACCAGGATGACCTAAAAGCTGAGAATGGAAAAAATACATGGACTGAGAAAACCACAACTTAATGTAGCCTGGCAGGGTTGAAATGCCCTTGAAATGGCAGCTGGAAAGCCAGGATCCCCCACACATTCCTATTTGGATGGGATCAATGAAAGAATGATGCTTTCCCTGGAGAAAATGGGGGATGCAAGATCTCTGGTACCAAGGTGAACTGCTACTGAAATTTCTTCCATTTCACTGGATAAGTCAACCTGGGTCAAGGGCTGCCTTCTGAGGGCATGCCATGTCACTGCTGGGCCAGCTGCTCTCGTCCCTGTCTCTGGAGCATCCCCATGATGAGCACCACTGGGGGTGGATATTAGGCTGGGAAGCAGCAGGTTCCTCAGCCAAGATGAGGACAAGAACATCTGGGCCCACTTGCTGCTGCTGGGATTGCACAGCCTGGACCTGCCGCGGAGGTTTCAGCTGAGCCTGCACAGAGTGCAGGCAAAAAAAAGGCAGCTAGGAGCCTCCACTTATGGGAGCAAACCTCTCTTTGGTAAGAGAACCCATAACATTTACCAGCTTCATTAAAGATACCCTCACTGCTGCCTTGCTGGATGGAGAGCTCAGCACAAAGGGGCACTGTCCCGTGGGGTCACAGGAAGAGCATATGTTTCCCTCTGATGGAAGAGTGGCAGTAGCAGCTCAGATTTGTCTGGAGCCTTTTCCCAATTATCAAAACCAGGTTGTGTGAAAAGTCCATCTGGACACCCAGCCAAAAACATTTTGTACCTAAAAGTCATTTTAAAAAAGAAGAGATCAGTAGCTTTGGAGTAAGGGAGCTCTTGAACCCAAAAATTCAAGATGAACTGAAAGAACAGTTTTTTAATACAAAGCTCCATATATAAAGAAGCAAATTTATATTACAACAGAGGCCACTCCCCCTCCAAATTAACAGTAGCAGAAGTAGCAGATATGTCATTCCAGCTGCAGCCAGGCGTGTAAAAACAGTTCACTGCTAACAGCAGCAGAAATTGCCGTAAGTATTCTAAAGAGCTTTCCAATTTCCTGGATTTGAAGTGATTTCACTCCAGTTAGCGAGGGCGAGGTATAAATGCCAAGGGGCTGGAGAATTTAAAAATGCACACAAAGGTACTTTTAGGGAACAAACTCTCCGCAGGTGTCTTTGGCCATCTACCTTGCTTATCAAACAAAAAATGTTGGAGGAGAACAGCTCCTCCACCTCACCAGCCCACTCACTAGAGGAGGCTGCACTATTTAATATGTTTTGTGAAACCCCCAGATTTCCCCTGGCCTGCAGCCTAGGAATGGAAAATGGAAAATGTTACAGGTAAAGCAACAGCTCGAGCTGCCCTGAGGGAAGAAGATGGCAGAGGATATAGGATCCTTCAGGTTGGAAAGAACCTTTAACATCATTGAATCCAAATGTTAACTCAGTAAACCCTGTCAAGTCCACCAGTAAACCCTGTCCCCAGCTGTCACCTCTCCACGTCTTTCAATGCCTCCAGGGATGGTGACTCCAACACCTCCCTGGGCAGCTTATTGAAATGCTGAGAAACAATTCTAGTGAGGAAATTTTTCCTAATACCTGATCTAAGCCTCCCCTGGTGCAACTTCAGGCCATTGACTCCTGTTCTATACCTGGAAGAAGAGCCTGACCCCCACCTGGCTATAACCTCCTCCTTCCAGAGAGTTGTAGTGATAGGATCCCTCCCTGAGCCTCCTTTTCTTCATCCTCCACTCCCTTAGCTGCTCCTTGTCAGACTTGTGCTCCAGCCCCTTCCCCAGCTCCACTGCCCTTCTCTGGACATGCTCCAGCACCTCAATGCCCTTCCAGAACTGAGGGACCCAGAACAGAACACAGCACTTGAGGTGCATCAGAGATGCAGCTTAGGATGAGGAGCCTTGTGCCACACTCTCTCTGCCAGAGAGGAACTCACCATCTCACCTGCATCTTCCAGTCTGCTGGAAAGCAGCTTTAAGTGGAGCTCATGATCCAGAGTAGAAAAGCTACCATGAATGTCTGCTAGTAGGGCCCTCAAGGCGGCAGGGCTTGTTTCTCCGCTCTCTGCAGGATCTGCAAGCCCTGCCCACAGCACCCTTGCAGTAACAGGGAGGTTTTATACAGCACCAGTGGGTACCCCCTGGGCTGGATGTGTGGCTTAGGCCACAGGGCAGAGACACCCTGAGACTCTACTTTAGAAGAAAATCCTTTCCTCTGCACCTCTGTGCAAGAGACGCCTTCCAGCTTTCAGACCAGACCAGGATACAACCCTGGACACATCTTTTCCACTGTATTTCAAGCAATTCTCCCCATTTCCATTCATAATTTAATCTGCATGAGGTTCATGGGCCAAAAGAGTGATGTTTTGTCTCAGAGGTATGTGGGACAGTCAGCGTGGTCCAGGTCATGTGTGGACCCTGCTGGGGGGCTGCAAGGTACGCACAGAGGGGAAGGGAGGAACAGGGGGGTGCAGAGGGCCAGCAGCCCCCCAAAGGGAGCAGTCTCCCCCTTGCAGGCAGATGGCAAAGACGTGAGGAAGAAGAGAGTGTGTTCACACCTAGGGAGATGATTTGGATGCAGGCAGGGAAATGTGGCAGGGTCTGGCTGATTTGGCTGGGCTGCTGCTCGTTGTTATAGCAACAGGAGGAGTCTGCTGCCAGTGAGAGGATGGAGCCGAGGATGGGGGACATTTTTAGAAAGCAAAGGAGAGAGTTTGAATGGGTAGAGAGAGAGAGAGAAGTTGTAGGTATGGAAACTAGGATGGCAAACGCAGGCAGATGAGTGGGATACGTGGTAATGGAGGATTCTCCCCATCTGCACTCTGGTGGTCCCATTGCACTCCTTCCCGGGGGCAGAGGAAGGGTGTGGCTGTGGGGTCTCTCTGCTGGGAAGGGCTGCCAGGCCACAGAGGGCACATCAGTGCTCTCTGGAGTGGCAGCAGCATGAGCACCACTGCGAGCAGTGGAGGTGGTGGAAGGGGCAGAGGGGGGATAGCGCGGGGACGTGCTTGCTGATGGAATTGCAGCAGGAGCTAAACCCTCTGCAACAGCCCCAGACTGCAACAGTGGTGGCTGTCACCATGAAAGGCAAAGGACCGGCTGCTGGAGAAGGCTGTTCCAAACACAACCCTGGCACATTCAGGCTTATCACATCTCCAGCTGTCCTGAGATCTCTGACCTCGGATCTCTGCAGGGATCTGCTGGTGGATAGCCCCCGAGATTCCACACCAGCCATCACAGATCTCTCCATGGAGAACCACCGTGCTTTAACACAGGACACCAAACAGCCCTGTGTGAATCCAGCTCCTGAGTTACCGAGGTCTTGAAACACACTCAGTCAAGGCTTTTAAACACGGCGAACCAGCGAGGTCTTAGCAGAAGTGTTAATTAAATTTGCATAGAAAAATCACGAACTAATATCGCATTTCCCCAAGAAAGCAGCAGCCATTCAGCCTCGAGAGCTCGGTGTTTTTAGAGGAGAGCGTTGGAGGGGGCAGGCACGGCTAGCTCCGGAGCTGCCCCGCTTTGCCCAGGAGAGGGCGGCAGCGGCCGGAGCTGCGCGCTGCGGAGGGACCCGGGCAAGGAAACGCCTGCGCGGCAAATCCTTCCCAGAGAGGTTTTCATGGCTCTGAGGAGGGCAAGCTGAGTTTGCCCACGTATTGCTTCTGTGTAATTTAGGCTTCTTGCTAATCACAGAATGGCTTGGGTTGGAAGGGAATTTAATGATCACCTAGCCACCCACTAGACCAGGCTGCTCAGGGCTCCATCCAACCTGGCCTCGAACACTTGCAGGGATTGGGCATCCACAGCTTCTCTGGGAAACCTGTTCTAGTGACTCCCCACCCTGCGAGTTAAGAATTTCTTCCTAACATCAAATCTTAATCTGTCCTCTTTTAGTTTAAAACCATTCCCCCTTGTCCTGTGACTATCTGCCCACATAAAAAGTTGCTCCCCCTTAATTTTAGAAGACCCCTTTAGGAACTGGAAGGCCACAATGAGGTTTCCTCAGAGCCTTTTCTTCTCCAGGCTGAACAAACTCAGCTCTCTCACCTTGCCTTCCGAGGAGAGAATGCTCCCGCCCTCAGATCATGTTGTGGCTTTCTCTGCACCGACTGCAAGAGTTCCATGTCCTCCTTGTGCTGGGGACCTCACAGCTGGATGCAGCATTCCAGGTGGGGTCTCACAAGGTCAGGGGCAGTAAAGAAGGAATCAAGGAACAAATTTTGCCACTCTCCTTTTCACCTCCATAGGGTTTTTCTCATCATGGTCCTTTTTACGTTGGACTCTGAGAAAAAAGCTTTGAGATGTCTATATTGGTTTCTCATTTATGCTCTGTCAGACAGCCACTCAGAATTTTTATTCCCACCTGCTCCTGATCCCTGCATACCCAGTATTTCCCATCTCTACTTCCCACAAACCAAGGGCTGGGGCTGGGTTTCCCTCCACAGTGCAGTAGTCAGCCTCAAATCCCCATTGCAGGATCCATCCCAAGGATTCTTTGCTAATTAAATGCCTTTCATTACAAACCAGCCCTGGGAAATAATCCAAAGGCAAGGAGGCCTGAATAGGCAGGAAGAGCTCGGGGTGAAAGGAAACAATAGGAAAGGAATCAAAAACACAATGAGGCTTCAGGGGAAATAAAAAGGCCCACGGTACATTAGATGCAAACACAGATGCAGGCTGTGTGCATCATCCTCAGAGCTGCTGTTTAACCTTGGGTACAAGGTGGAAACCTTCATGAGTCAGGCACCTGCCTCCCACTGTCTGTTCCTCCCTTTAGCACTTCCTTTTTCCTCCCCAGACAGCAACCCCTGCTAGGTCGTTTGCAGCTCACCTCTTGTCTGGTTATCATAACAATTTCCTAATTATCAGGGAATAGAATTCCTGGTATAAAGCAGAAGCAACTCCCTTGCAACAAGAAAATAATAAAAAATGCAAGATCTCTCTTTGAAGATAATTTACTCCTTGGTATTTAAGAAGTTAACTCTATCTGTACTAGAAATAAGAGTAAAATTTACCCAACTAACCAGAAGCTATAATGTATGGGGCCCACTGGGCCTAGCAAATTCCTCAAATCCACTTTGTTGCTGAGCTCAGCTCATGAAGGTGGTTCCCTGAAATTGTATGGAGCAGAATTCACAGAAAGGATTAGCACCAAAACAAAGCTGGATGGAGACAAGAGCTCAAACTGCACATTAGAGACTATCACCCCTTATGACCCACAACCACAGTGATGAAGGATGTTAGGTTTAACAATGTAAATTTAAGGGGCCTCTCTCTTTTTTTGCTGCTACTGATGAAAGCAAAATCATAATCAACTTTTCATCAGAGAATCTTTTAGACTTTATCTACCAAAGGAAGAGTTAAAGGGCAGGCAAACAGATGGACACAACCCCCCTTCAGGGAGACCATTTCAGATGGGCTGGGTTGCCATGGCCCGACTCCACAGGCAGCTCCCTTTGCCTTTCTATACCAAGCAAAACATACCTTAAATGAACCCCACTAAGGGGCTTAGGCTTTCTGGGCACTCTAATTCTTGCGCACAATAAAGTAGACTTGGCATTTTGATTGCATTATTAAAGATCTGTTTCCGAATAGCTGAGGAGGGGGAAAGAAACATGTTTCTCCTTCCCATCTAATCAGGCCGAAGCTTCCATGTGCCAGCCTCAATCTACATTAAATTGCTCATGCTATACACCTGAGAGATTAAGACTTGGGTGCATAACGGAAGTTAATTCCAAAAATGATTGCTTAGATAATTAAGTACTGTGGCTATAGCAGTGGGTGATTCTGGCTGTTGGAGCCTCCTCTCAGGTGCTTCACATTCTCCTCCTTCCACCTCCCCTCCTGCGGGTCCGTGTTTGGCCTGGGGCAGGTCCCTTCTGTGCAGCCCCCTGCAGAGGCCACGTGTCCCCTCCAAGGACCTGGGCTGACTCCATGGCACCAAGCCCCAGAGCCACTGAGCACAGTGCAGAGATGGGCTCTTCATCACATTATGAGCCACACAGACATGAAGGGCCGAATTTACTAAAGGCATCCAGGTGCCTCATCTATCCTGGGGTGCCAAACTCCATGAAAAAGAGCAGGTGGTTTGGAGGTGGCATTTGAACTGCCCGGCTTCAGGATCCTTGCAAGGTAGACAGAGTTCCCTCCGAGTCAGGCGCTGTGGGCTCCTCCACAGCCAAAGGAAGGCAACTGCACTCAACCGAGCTGATTGCTCTGCTCTAGGATCAATGAAAAGTGGGTGATTAGCTCAAATGCATGCACTTGAGGCTCAGCAAAATCAGCCTAGAGAACCACAGCAGTCCCTGCTAACCTCAGAGAGGCACTGCTGGCCATGGGAGCGACCCAGTGCGGCCCTCACCTAGGTCTGAAGCAATGCCAAAACATGAGCTGTGGAACACAAGCACTGGAGTGACAGTCAGGACATCTGTGCTCTATTTACCACCACCAAATGCTTCCTCTGGGCACAGTTTCCACCACTTTGGTTCACAAGAGTTGTCCTTAATATTGACAACAGCACCACAAACCTTTACTCTGACAGATGGAAGATTCCAAACAGCATGAATGGTTTAAACTGGCAGGGAGAAAGAAAAAGTATCTTGTATTGCCAGATCTCATCACGTGTTTGTGCTCTTTCTAATGCAAAGCCTTGAGAACCTAACTTGCCCCCCCATTCTTCCCCCTAAAAACATCAGTTCTGATCCTATGGAAACTGCACAACAGCAGCTCTTTGGTCTCCAGTTATTTTCTTAAGTGCAACTGGTCACCACAAGTGCCACCAGGCACTTTATGTTATGGACACTATCGATGGAGCCTGTAAGAGCAGCTAGAGAACCTCAAGGTACTTCTTTCCACATAGCTATGGCACGACACAACCCATCTGCCTATGGCCACAGGAGCACAGGCAAAGCCCCGAGGGGAGAGGTTGTTGCAAAGCCACATGACAAAACCTATTAGCTCAATGCAATCCAAAACAGCAGACAAAAGGAGGATCACCTTTTCTTCTGGACATGCTACAAAAGCAGACCACATGCCATCACCATTTTCTTTCTGGAGCTGGAGTGAAATATCAAAGGATAATTCAAAACACATTTGGCTACAGTTGAGGTAGGAGAGCACAGGGCAGTATCTCCAACAGGCCATAGAAGCTCACCCCTTATTAACTCTGTTCTTTTTTACCTCCCCTGCATCTGAGAGCTCCTGGAGCGGGTCCAGCATCATTGCATCAGCAGTACTGCCAGGACCCATTCCACATGCTGAGCAGTTTCTGATGGAAAGAAGCGTTTCCTGACATCTGTTCTGAATTCATTGCTCTCCTCCTCCCACTCTTCATTTCACCCTATGCTCCTCTCCAGCTCCCCTCCACTGTCGCCTGCCCAGCTGCCCAGGACTCACCAGTGAGAGCTGAGGATCTTTGTGGAGAACTGATGGCACACACCTCTTCCAGCCCTGTCCATCCCCTGCTACCTTCCCGATCTGCTGTTGACACAGGATTTTGCCCTCTGGCACGGAGCTGTCTGACTCTAACCCAGTAACTGTTTGTGCCTGCACCTTCTTTCTCATGCCCACTACTAGAACCGCACGCTGAAGCATTGGCTAAATTAAAAGGAGCATTGTAGGACTTGAACGCAGGAGGACCAGGCTCGTTGCTCTCTTCTCACCTCCATTTTGGAGATACTGCAATGCTGGTAATTCCAAGGATTGATAGGGAATGATTTCCACAATTACTTGACTCCCATCGGAAGTTTTCCCTCATGCTCTGCCTCACCTTGGATTACCTGGTGAGCTGCACAGTCCTGTTAAAAACTTTCTGCATCAAACATATTTGAAGGATAATACTACTTGGAGACACAGCAAACTTTGTCAACTTTTGCACATACGAACAGGGATGCAGGGTTTTAAGGAACCAAGAGTTGTCATCATCTTGATACTTCCCCCCACGCTGCAGAATTTTAAACAATCTGGGTATCTCAGTGCAGCCCCAAGGTTTTGTTTTTGGCAGGATATGACAGACACCACCACATACACCAAGCATGTAGTAGATTTTATTATGCATAACTTTGGTGCTAAGTATTCCAACCCTTATTCTTGTAATAACTTTAGTTAAAAACAATTATACAGAGCAAATACAAAAAATATTAAATTATGAAAACAAATCCATTAAGGCTCCCTTTTTATATTTATATATATTTGTATATGTACACTCAAAACAAGTGCAGATATTAACAGAATGTTAAAGCCACAAAAATGCTAAAAATTTACTACTATACTATCAAAAGCAAGAGTTTTTAAAAAAGTACAAAGTAGTAAGTGAGCAATTTTCAGATCACTGAAGTATTTGCTGGATTGCTTCAAAACTCATACAGCTGAAGGGCAGAGCAGGAATTGCTTAGGCTCACTGCCAAGCAGTTTCTTACTTGAGTAGCTGCACAGGACACTTGTGGTGTGACTGGCCACCCATTGAAGGGTTGCCCAATCCTGACTTCAAATACAAGCTTTTGCCTGTTAAAATTGATATGAAGGTGGCTGGGGTTCCTAGACTAAAGGATTAGCAGGATTCAAAGATGTTCTAACACACACACGTTGATGTTCTGTTCACACAGAGAGTTAATTCCAATGAAAAACAAAAAACAACTTCATGCTGTATGTACAAGGGAGTTTTCTGGCCTCCTGTGTTTCAGAAAGAGAAACTCTGCCCTGAATCACAAGCTAACCTGGGGAGAGAGCAGACTGCCTTTAGCCTTGAGGGCCCAATCCAACACACCCACTGAAGCCAAAAAGGGGTCTTTGCCCCCCACCACTCCCAGTGCCGCTGATTTCACTTCACTGTGTATGTGTGGTATGATTGCCATGATCACCAAGGGGAAATGGCCAACATGAAATGGTCTGCACAAGCCAGAGGAAGGTCTCCTCACTCACTCCTAGACTTTTCCAGACTGAGCAGAAGGCTCACGTGGAGCTGAAACCAAGAGGCAGGATGTTTGGTAGGCTGGGAACAGCTAAGATGAAGCATGAGCAGGACATGGAAGGCTCAGACATAGCTGTCTCAACAACATGAAACAGATCAGTGCAAGTGTTGGAATGATGTGTTGCCAGACAAGATTCTCTCCTGCCAGGAGAAGGGAAGGAGTGAGGGAAGAACCTGCAGCATTCAGGGTGTTCCTTTCTTGAGATAGTACATGGAAGAGTCTTACATTTGGCCTTTGTCTTTTGCATGTCCATCATCTGAACAGTCTGTTAGACCATCTTCACATTTAATCTTCTAGACACGAGTCACACTGCAAGTCTAAATCAATGGCAATATGCTTATCACAATTCAATTTACCCTCAATCTGATTATGTCCTCACAAAAAATGCCTGTATCTTAACAAATTGAAGTCTGTATCTAGGAAACATTTCTAATTGTGAGTGTTTTGTCCCAACTGCTAATCTGAAATTGTATTTAAAATGTCCAGCACTTACAGGAAAGGCAAAAGGAACTATAAAAACCAATCCAACAACCCTCCACCACACCTTTACAATACAAACATGCCACTGCTGATACTAATAAAAAGTGTTCTCAAACAGTTATGTCCAATGCAATTACAAAGTAGAAATTTGTGTTTAGCATCCTAAGGCAAAGGCTAGGGATTAGATCCTCAGCAGGTATGTATGAACACAGTTTCAGTTAGAGCCAGGACTATCCCCACCAAGGAAGATGAGGATTTCTCCCCAGATTGTGAAGATATATCTGCACCCAGTCACACCAAGTAAGAATCCAATTCTATAATCCTACATGAGCTATCTGTTCCCCACTCCTCATCCCAGGCTTTCCTGGATAACTAGTAGTCATAAGCATGAAGGATCAGATTCTGTCATCCCTGTGCAAGCTGAGCAGTATTTTATGTAATGGCAAGTCACCGGGGCAACTTGTGGAAAGGCAGAAGATGACAGAATTGGACCCAAAGTCTCAGTGGTAACACACTTCCCTTCTTTCTTGAGGCTGAATGAAGGATGGGATAAAATGAATTTCATGTTATGCCTCACTTTAGGGAAAAAAACCCCATTTCAGTAGATTCCAGTGACCGGTTTGGTCTGGTTTAAACACTTCTCTACTGCAGAAACCGCAACAAGTGTCCACAAGCAGAGAGCAGGAAGTGATGGCAGATCAGTTCCAGCAAGTGAATTCAAACACTGCCAAGTGATGTGTTATCACTGTACTCTGTTCAGCATGTCCTTGGAGGAGAAAGGCCACAACACCAAAGTAAGCAGGATTTCAAAACATGAGAAGTAGAAGACAGATCATTTTGCTTTGAGAGGTAAATTCACAGGTAGCACTTCACAAGCCTGTACACAACAGTGTAAGTTTACAGACAGACAGATCAGCCTCTGGAGTCTCCCTGTGAAAGGATCATCAGATTTTCACTCTTTCATAGCCCAAATTCTACAAGCCAAACAGCAAGAAATGGGCTTTAAGGCTGCTTAACTTTTCACTGCTGGTGAATTTTAAGCATTCTCATCTTGCCCACACCTACCTATCCTCATGGAGATGGGCAGCAGTAATCAGCACACCTCATATCCTCCTAGATTTAATAAAAATTCCAGCTAAACACAAGTTATTGTGGGATATACACAAGCTGTAGGTCTAGATGGAGGAAATCTACCTGCACAGCAAAGCTTGATATCACAGGAGGATTTTTGTTCTGTTTTAAAGCAAAATATAATCTGTGTATCTCTGCTAAATAAGGATCACAAGAGTTAAAGCAGTGCAACACTGAAGGAGTTTCTTTAGTATCCCTGGTTAAATCTCTGAGAAAGCATGTCAGCTTGGTCCATGACACTGAACTGGCAAAGACACTCATCCGTTGATCTCAGGACCGTATTTGGCAAGTCGATCTGTTTACGATACAGTCTTTTTAATCCACACATCTCGGGAATTAAAAATCTCATCTTCAGTAAGCGTCAGCTGGATGCTGTTATTTTCCCTCTTGAGGGGCAAATGTGAGACAACTTGCAAAAGCCTCTCTCTGCAGGAAAGCTGAAGTCTAAGCAGGCGCTGGCTCTAGGAGTCTGGGGCTTCTGTTGCTTCCTGGACCGTCCTCCTCAGGTTACCCTTGACTTTGACAAATTCAGGCGCATTTTCCTGCTCTTCCTGTATCTTCTGCTTCTCCAGTTCCAGCTTAAAAGGGAATCACATGTTAAAAAAAAAAAAGTATAGAAAACTTGTCATTGAAATACAAGACAAAAAACTAAAGGTTTCAATAACTGGCCATGCCAAACTCTTTAAATTGCTTCCTTTCTTTGTCTCATGGAAAAGATAAAATTGCCTTTCTTTGGGAGTATCTGTTCTCATGAACAATAAATCTTTTCAAATCCTTGGCTCTAGCTTGTTCCAGATGTCCACCTTCGCCAGACAGACAAAAACTCTGCAAGCCCAGTACAAGAACAAGATTAAGCATTTTTTAAGGAATTCTTGGACATCCTCATTAAAGAAACAACAGTAATTCCCTTCTCTGGCTATTACAACAGAACAAGGAAGAATCTGCCTCGTGGGAGAACACGTGAACAGCTACTGCTGCGCACACTGGCAGAACTGATTTCTGAATGTTTAGGTATGAAGTTCTGTATCTAACTGGAGCCTCTTTAAGAGTATCTGGTTTGTCTATCAAGAAAAGCAATAAAAACCCAGAAATCTTTGTTGGCCCTTAGCCATTCATTTTTGAAAGCCCATTCACTGGCTTTTTTAACCAAGTTGGAGCTCCTGCCCATGCAGACACTTGAAATTTCCATGTGAGGCATGGAAAAGCTGTGTGTGGCAAGGCTATGCAGTGCCCATCCAGCCCAGGCTCACACATGGCACGGAATATGGATTGCTCAGTGATCCTTAGGGAAGGCAGGTAAATTGGCAGAAAGGGAGAAAAAAACCTTTAGAAAATTAACAGAAGTGCCTGAAAGGAGTTGTGGGGTTTTTTTTTCTTTTTAAACAGACCAAGGTCTCCCTGATTAATGGGGAACACGTACAGCTCACCTACATAATCTCTCCTTTGTCTCTGGTTCACCAGCAAGGGACATGCCTTTCTATAAATCACAACAAGGTCCCTCCATAAGTCACGTTGTCAATTAACGCCATTCCTATGATGTTTACAAAGCCACAGCACTGTTTGTAATGGGTAGGCTTTTCCTGTTCTAACAGAATTTTCTAGTCTACATAATCTATGTTGGATGGCTCAGTTTCAAATCAAATCTTCCCACAAGCTGAACCATTCAAAGTAAGGCCCTTAAGAGAGAGAAGAAAAATGACAGGAAGATACACTTAAAAATACAATAGCTTTCTCCAAAAATATTTCTAGACCTAATTAAAACAAAAAAACCACCAAACTATAATAAAACCCTAAAACCTATAATGAATGGATTACATGTAATTTTAAACAGTAATTATTAAGCTTAATTGATTTCTTTTCAGAAACACAGGAGGTACTATTTAAAGCATTTATTTATAGCATTAATTTATTTTAAAATAAATGCATTGCTTGATGCACAGTGACTTCTCTGATGAGCTCTTCCACTGTAGAGGTATTTCCTCTCAGGCACATGAAGTGCTTCCAGAGGCACAGAGACATTTGGCTGGCCCTGTGCCTGGCAAAAAGCTTCACCACAAGGAATTCCAGCTCCACGTCATCTCCATGCACAGGGCTTGAGGAGTTTTTCTTTCACTTGAAAACACTAGTGAGCTCACACATTTTAAGACTACAAAAGATCTTTTTAAAAAGTTATCTAGTTTCTTATATAACCCAGGAGAATCAATTGATTTTAATTCATTAAAAGTAATTTTGATGTACTACAGCCTAAGAGCCATTCTTAGTGGATCATAGTTAGACTACAAAAATTGACTGAATCACTGCAGTTTCAATGGTTAAATAGTATCAGTGCTCCACACACATTCCTATTGGCTGGTGCAGGATTTATCTGACCAAAGGCAGACCCCACAAGCAGTTCCTATACAGTAAGTGACAACAGGTAATTAAAGAATGTGATTCGACTTATCCTAAGAGATATCTGAATTTAACTAGAGGAAATATGCCAAAAATTGGCTGTTGCTTCTTTTCTATCTACACAGGGAGCCTCAGGTGAGTTGTTCAGATGCAGATGTGTAAATGTCTGTAATTCCTCATCTTACCTGCTCCAGTTTCTGCTGCCGTTTCAGCAGCTCTATTTCCAGGTCTGACTTCTTCTTTTGTGCTTCCTCCTCTTTTTGTTGTTTAATAACTTGATCTCGTTTCCTTTTCTCCATCACCTTCTGTAGCTCTGGTTTGTTCTGAGGGGCAAGACCCCTTCAAATGACATGGGGCAAAGAAAAAGGAGATCAGTTTCAATTAGCAGGAATTCACACAGAATTGCAGGCAGCTTTACTAAAATCAAGAAGTAATTGCCAATTTAGATACATTGGGATGTAAATAATTAAAAGGAAAAAACATGCAGACATTTGCCTGATTTCTAACCAGTACCCTAAGCTACAATTTAAGCCATATAATCACCAAAGATATTTCCCTTTAGTGTGCATACTAGTATTTCTCCTGTATACTTCATTAAGTTTCATCTTTAGTCTCCACTGTATTCTCTTGATTCCAAAAGAATGGACTGAAAAAAACATCACAGATTAAGACACTATCAGAGCTAGAAACAAATTTTGGACACGAAGAATTTGTTTGGTGCTTGATCACTTAGAAGGACTGCATTCAGACAGTCCTGTGCAGGCTATTCTGCCCATAGAAGTCTGCATGGACAGAACTAAAAAGTGGTCTGTCACACTGCTCCTGGAAATCATGGATTCTCTCCTCTCCTTGAAAATGTGACAGCTTTACCCATGCCTGGCTGTGAAGCTATTTCCAGTGAGAGCTTCCAGGCTACACTAAACATCACAAAGAGCCTAAGACAACAAAAATCCAGAATAAAAAAGTTGCCATCACCCTGGAGACCAGACAAAGCCTGGAGGATTCTCCCTCTGACAAGCCTTTAGGTGCTACATGAACTGAATGCTTTGAGCCTGTTCAGCATAAATTGCTTTCCAAGCCAGCTACTCCAGAATGAGAAAGCTCATTCCCTGGGAAGATGCATGACATTATTTATACAGGCACACACATGGATACTCACTCCTACTTATTTTTGTGACTTCAGCGATTTCTTTTATCTCTGTAACGCTATGATGGTCTCAAAATTTGTTATAAGATTCAAAGCTCTCCCTGTTATTCAGGTATTAGCGTCACTTAAGGCAGAGCAGAGAGATCTGAAATTTGTCTTTGTTATTCTTGTCTTTCCTGTGAAGACGATTATATGAAAGCATCCAGCGTTAAGTTCAACATCAACCATTTTTTATTCCAACTTTAAGGAATTCAATAATCTGAATAAGCTGTCAGAAAGCGTAATTTCACCCTTCCTACTTGCTATACATCTGTGGTTGCCTAATTATTCATTAATATGCATATCTGGCAGCATGTCCAATAAAACATTAAAATGCCATTTTATGGTGGTATCTAGGAATGACTCCATATATTATGCAACACTCTATCCCTGTACATACCCTGACAGCAAAATCAAATATTTAGCAACACCAAATGCTGTTCCCTATTTCTCATAATAGATCTCATGGCCTGAGTGCAACAGAAGCTACAAGACTGTGTTCATATTTTATGTTTCATGCTATTTTAATTACATTTGAGCACATAACACTGAAGTCAGGAACGAAAAGCTGGAGTCATTTTTTACTACTACTGCTACAACTACTACTAGACTAGTAAGAGCAGAGTCAGTGGAAGCTTCCACCCTGGCAATCAGCAGTCAAAACAGCCACAAATCAGAGAGCAGCTGCTAAGTAACATTAATGTGGCTGCTTTTCTCACTGAGGTTGCACCATAACAAAGCAGAGGCACGGACTGGTTCAGATGTCCTGTAACAAAGGGAAGCTGCAGAAGCTACAAGTAAATACAACCCCTCAGCCCAATCAGGTGGGGGTGGCAGATCTGTAACTGAACTATAAAGTCAATCCTGTCTCCACTCTTGCATAAAAAGGACAAGCAACAAACAGGTGGATACTGGATTAACTGGGGTCTTGTATCACCTCCTGGTGACTGTTCTGGTTAAATTACAAATGCTAAGGCTTTGATGCAGAGGAAGCAAAGTGTGTCACAACACAAGTGAGAGCTGATAGGGTTAAAACCTCTGGAAGGGACAGCACCAATATTCTGCAGAGCTGAGGCTGACTCCTAATAAGTGAAAATAATTGAAGTGACCAGTGCCTTGCACCACATGAATCTTTTTTTTTTTTTTTGGTCTTCTCCCCAAAACAACTACCCTTTCTGCAAGTAAGTAACTATACCAGTTCTAGACCTGACCGACACTGCTCACAGTGGGCATGCAGAATGACTGGACCAGTCCTAATATATCCCAACATCCATTTCTGCCTGTTCAGAGCTGATGGGTCCAAAAAGTGAAGCTGCTGATGTCTACACTGAGTCTTCACAACAAAACAAGCAGAATGTTCAGCAGACTTCTGTAACAGCACTGAAAGTCCTCCACACATTTGACAGTTTGCTGTAACAAAGCAGAACAGAGCCTAAGATCTACATTACTGAAAAGCCTCCTATCAGAGCTAGTACAGTGACACAAAGCACAGAAGACTAACCCTGCTCTAAAAGATACAAATTTTTCTGCTGGTGAAAATCCTCAAAGTATCTATTTCTGCACCAATAAATAGGAATCTAAAATTAACAGCTGCAGCTAATCAAAATTACAATAAGAGAAGAGAAGGTTTTGGGGTCTGCACAACTTTTCTGTGTAATAGGATATTTTCCAAAAAGAAAAGAACTCCATACTATTTAAAAGTGCTTTATGCTTTCATAAACTTAAAAGGAAAAAAATAGTCTTAATTTATTGCAGCCTCCACATCCTCTAGATTAAGATCATCAGGAAACTTCAACTATTTTTCTTTCAATGACTATAAACTTCTCAGTGCCAGGAACTGACTTTGATGTTTAATCCCATTAACGAAAAATAGGACAAACACCTATTTAGGCCAGTTTCTTCCAATTCAGCTGGAATTCTGTAAAGTATTTGTCCTTCTTCATCACTAAAGAAATGCTATATTGTGTATGCAATTCATTTAGAATTATGTCTCTAAGCCCAGCATTTGCGAGGATTTTGCTATTGCACATAAAAAGACCCCTTCTCGCCTCAAAATGCTACAATGCCAACAGATTAAAAAAAGAAAAGAGAGAGAGAAAAACTGCCATAATGTGACTCTTCCTGCCAAACAGACAAACCTAGTAGTGCTGGAGTAGCCAAATTCATGGCATTTTACTCTTTTTTATCAAGGTCCTGGGTCTCAAAAAGTCAGAATAGCTGATGCCACCAGGTTTCTGCTCAAATCCACTCTGAAATACTGTCCTTCCACTTCTATTTTATAGATACCCACACCCTGCCTTTGAAAAGTCCATTTTGGGTTTCTTCAATGCACCGAATCACCAATTGATACCATAGTTGGTTTCTGTCGGTTTAAACAAGGAGCACCAACAGGCTTAGTGCCTTTTCCTCCACCAGGTGGTCTGGTGGCTAATTTCTTAACGTGTTTTCTAAATGACTTCTCTGTCGCTGAAGAGATTTGATAACAGAACTTCGGCTATTTCTGGGTCAGGTGCTTGTGTCTCTGAAGTTGATGAAATGAAGACATGGTTGTTTACATCTCTAAAAGCAATATATAGCGCAACAGCTGTGCATCCCATCCCAGAGAGGAGCAGGCAGCATTTGCAAAACATACAAAGAAACACTTGTGCAGGAGCAGAGCAGGCACCAGACTATCACACTGCATTGTGAGATCAACTAAGTAGAGAAGAACAGTTTCATGTGAAATAAACTACATGATTTCTCAGATTTAAAAGTGGCCTCATAAGCTCAGTGCACTGGGAATGGTGAAAGCCCACAGATTTTACCACCCCGCTGTTAATAGCACAATTTTGTCAAATACTTGATAACATTAAGAGTACAAGACAAATTATAGTGCCCAGGCAACTCAAATGAAATGTAATAGAGGAGAACTGAACTGCTTCCTCTCAAAACTGAGTACTTACAAAAACAAAATGAGAAGCCTTCTAAAGCAAGCTTTTGCACTGAAATTCAAACAGAAATAAATGGCATGGTGAAGAATCAGAGTCTTTTAATTTACAAGATCTGAATCAGCAGATAACCCAGTACCTGCTGAGTTTTGGGGACAATGTCATTTTGATGAAACTAAAATTCAAACTGTGTGTTTGGGGTGGGAGGGGGGCACAAGTGATTTTTAGACTCTTACCTTTTCTGATTCATAAGCAGCTCTCTATGGAGATCTTGATGATTCCGGGATGACTTCACAGGATTAATTAATTTCTGCGGTCTAATTAATTCAGGATTGTCATCGTCTATGTAGTCTGGTTCAGCCATAATCTTTTTTGGAATGGGAAATGGATCTTTGGGCTCCGTGTCCTTATTCACAGTATCTGTAAAACAGGAAAAATTGTAGTGAATCTACACTGAAAGGCCTTTTAAAGATGTCCTAAACCACAAAGGCAGCATTTACATTGGCAACAGACATGCTTTTGCTCCATGAGTTTTGTCTGTAGAAAGTAAAGGCTCTCAGAGCAAACATCTAGCATTTTTTTAAATAGGCAGCAATTTTATATCAATGGTATCTCCAAGAGCCTTCATCCAGTGACTTGGAGACAAGAGTTTCCCCCGTTTCAAGAAGAACTTCACAAACAGTTTCGTTTAAGTGTGTTAAGACCTTATTGACTTTAATAAGCCTACACCAATGAAACATTTTTGGATCAATAGTACTGAGACCCTAAAGACATTTTAAATACTGACTATATTAAACATTGTGAATGTGTATCAAAAGCCAAGTCTCATTTTGTGCTGTCAGTGTTATGTCAGCTGTGGGGAAAACAGCTCTGTGGACAAGCAAGCCCTGAACTGTACCGAGCAAAAGCTTCCACGTGGAAATTGCCAGATCTGCAATTACTGTGATGGAGAACTGATTTCTGAGTGGAAAGGTAGAAGAGAAAAAAGTTAGGTGAGGTTTTTCCTTAAAGGCCATATTCCATCAAGTGAAAATCCACAGAAATCCACTGACCTAAAGGCAATGAATTCATGATTCTTTAATTTGGAAAAGTGGCACTTTCCTATCCTGCTACAGAAAACTTATCTACACATCAAATCTCAACATTTTGAATCAACAGTTGACAAGTAAACAATGATTTTCAAATAACTCATATGTGACCATTCATACCCCTTTCCACTAAAAAGCACCAATCACAAGATGACCAGCATCCAAAACAAAGCCCATTCAGGGAAATTCTGTCTCTCTTCACTGTTGTGAAAACCTGCACGCAGAATTTGCAGTTGTCAGTTTGATGAAATGTTGGCCCTCAAACAGACCCCCAAAATAATCTCACAGCATGTGGGTTTACAGAGATGAATTAATGGGACATGAAAGAAAAGGCGAGAGGCTTCCATCCCCCTGACTGGCAGAACAGCTGAACGCTGCACACTGTACTCACAGGGCTACAGGACAAATCAGAGAATCACTGGGATTTGCTGTGCTGTTTCCTCTAAAAGCTGAATATGTGCTTTAATTCAGATCCCACTGTTAGCAGCCCTTCCTTCCCCATGGGCTACAAAACCTATGTTCAGCTCCAGTTTCATCCCTGGACTATTTTCTTTCAACAGGAATCTCATACTGTTGCTCAGGTCTGATCAAATCCACTTGATAGGGCAAGAAAGATTTTCACTTAATACTTCAGTAGATTAAAACTGAACAGTATCACCATCATTGAGCTGCAGCTGCTTTCACATGAGGAAGCAAAATAACATGGAGGTTTTCAGCAGATGCAAGAAGGATGCTCTGGATTTGAATGCGTCCAGTGGACCTGGCAAAGATCTTTCAGCTCCTTTAGAATGGATGATGTAAACTGTGTTACAGTGGTGCCACATCTCACACCAAATTTCTGTCCAGCAACTTCAATGAGGAACAGCTCACCAGTGTGAGCTGCTGTCAGGTTGGCTCCCTCATCAGTTCTTCAAGGCAAGTTCATGTGAAGAATTTTTGAATTCTGTGGGCGTGTCAGGTCTCACAGAGCCCTCTGAAACTACTATCGAAATTGTCCATAGTTCAAAACTATGGAAATGTATTGCTGTACATGGCAGAAACCTCTAACTGACACTGATCATGAAATAAGAATACTTCTGTCACCCCTTCAGAGTTCAGCTTGCTTCAGTCAAGCAATCACCCACCAGACATGCAAAATATACGGGATCACTGGAAAACAGGTCAGCAGAAGCTTGGAAGACTTCTAATTCAACCTCCTCCTGAAAGCAGGAACAGCTATGAGATCAGAGCAGCTTGCTCAGGACATTTCCCAGTAAGACCCTGAAGATCCCACAGCCTCTGTGGAAGGCTCCTCTCACCTTTCCTCACAGTGGTTCTTCCTTACACCTCCATGAACCTCTTGTTTCAACTCTCGTGCTTCAGCCACGCACTCTGGTGAAGAGTCTGGGTCAATCTCCTTGGAAAGCACCTCCCAGGCACAGGGAGCTGCTGTTTGATCCTGCCAAACCTCTGCTCCGGGCTGAGCCAGCCCAGGTCCCTCAGCCTCCACCACAGCCCATCTTGGGGGCCCTTAGCTAAACTCACATCTCAGATCCTCACTGTTCCATAGCATGCCATATACAAGCCAAAAACAACCCCCCAAAACCCCTCAGCACACACCACACAGCACCCTGCTGTTAATGAAACATTTGTGGGGGTCTATTCTCTTTAGCAGACAGTGAATAAACCAGCTGCAGTTCTTTTCTTACACAATATTTCATTCTTCCTCAGTGTTCACATCAGGCTTATTACAACTAAAATAACTCAAATATTACATATCCAATCTCCACCCAAAATAAATCTTCTCTGCAAATATTTGTTTTGCTTTACTCCTATATCAGTTCTGTTGCATTGATAGGCCTGTGAGTCTTCTAGAAGCCTTTTGTCATCAATAACTCTCTGTTAAAGTAAATCCAAAAATAACCTGCTGCTTCTTCAAGATAATTCTTGTTTGCTTAGGTGGAGATGAAAAACACAGAATTACTCCACAACTGCCATAAAAATTGTACAATTTTCTTGACACAATCCCCTGAAAAACAATTTGATTCAATCATTTCTCAAAGTGTGGTGCTGTATTTTGCAGCATATTGATTTGGATTGAGCAAGCCCTTAAAGTGAAGCTTATTTATTCTTCTTTCTTCTGTCTCATCACTATTTTTAAAACATGTATTCAACTCAGAGGTCAGGAACTGTGGTTTCCTACTGTAACATGAACTCTACTAGCAGTAAACATGAATGAAAAAAAACTCCCCTGGGAAGAAAAGAGTCTTTCCACGTATGATTAAGCTGCAAATGTCTTCAACTAGAATTTCCAAACAGAGCCAGTGACACAGGGCACCCACTTCCCACTCAGTGAATTCTCTCACACCCTCTGCAAACATCAGCCTGGCTGGTGGCCACCGACAAAGTCCTGTACAGTCACTGTGTAATATTATACACAAACAATACAATTAAGATAAGGTGCTCTCTACCCACACCCTGTCAAAGCTAACATGTACAAAAGCACAGGCAAGTGTCACATAAAAAGGAAACTGAGGCACAAAGGATTCACCACACAAAGGGCAGACAGGAACAGAGCAGTTTATCCCCAGAGTTTCATTCTGAGGTTCAGGCTCACACCATTAAACCAATCAAGCTCAATGACAGAATCCCTTAAAGTCCTTAAACAAGTTTAATCAATGTTCAAGCAATAACAATTAAAACATTATTAATTCCATGGGTCTCTAGTGCTCATCACCACAAAAGTCACAGCCCATAAAGCTGCTTTCAGATGGTGCTACAGTGGGACATTAATAATCCAAATAATCACTTAGCAGATATGCTGCCTGAAGAGCATCCGAGAGGCTCCTTTTAACCATCTGCTGTTACATGATCGACTGAGAATGCACAATCCATTGCTGTGTTGCTACCTTGCTCCAAATAAAGGAGATTTGGATTCAGGGGATGTTTTAGCTGAGCTTGGCTCAAGTTTAATACACCCACTAATTTGGCAGGTGCTTTCCCAGTGCATTGGCTGAATTAGCTGTTGCTGCACAAGCAGCACAAAAGCATTTATCTACCTTGTCGTGCCTGAGTAACTCACACAGCCTTTGTCCACGACTTCTTCAGTATATGTGGATTTTGATCCACAGAGAATAAGAATAAACCAGGGATCCTGCATGGAGGAGGAATTTTAACTCCTCAAACAACCGCAATGCAACTTCAACATCCCACTAGACAAAGAAAAATTACTTCAAGTATCCTCCCAGACGGAAGTTTAATGTTTTCAGACAAGAAGATGCTCTTGGAGTAATCAAGAAGTACCTCAGCCTTGGAGAGCCAAGACCAAGCGGTCACATACTTGCAACTCTCTCATTTAATTTCCTTGGAGCACAAGTAAATTCAGGGAAAAGAGAAAAGACTCTTCAAAAGTTGGTAGTGCTGAAGATACACAACTGAACCAGAGCATGCCAGAAGCATGAGTCACATTTGGGGGAACATGTCCAGCAGATACCTTTGCTTCCAATGTTATTTATTTTTTATTCTATCTACAGAGGGTTTTTTCCAGCAAAAGTCCCTTAACGGTTGTAACACTGGAAACACGTGTACAAAGATAACCACAGACAGACACAGTGCTTTTAACAGATATCTTAACAATGCCAGGTTAAGGATTCAGCAGCTGCCAGAGGTTTTTTTTTAGTACAACAGGGCTCCCACAGCTTCGAGAGGAGAAAGAAATTCACCCCCCCATCCCGCAAACCCTCTCATGTTTATATGGCACTCAGGGAATTGCATTTATTTTCTATCTGATATTCTTTATACCAGAAATCACCCTCTACATATGGAATCTGAATATAAAAATTCCTGGGAGACACCATATATTTGTATTATTACACACATATATGGCATTTTCACCCTTCAAATAAATCCTACAATTATTTCCAGCTGTGAAAGCAGAAGTAGAGTTGAGGCCCCTTAAAAAGCAGATAAATAAATGCCTAAAAATGCCAATGGACATGAAAATAAAAGACTATACTGGATCCAAAAGTTACATTAAGACTAAATTCACGTGATTTCCTTTTTAGGTTAATAAATTCTTTAACTAATATCTTCCACAGGAGCACTAGCTCCAACACTGAATACCTCCTGAAGATTTTATTCTGGAAAAAGCTTCAACATCTGTTCTGAGCTGTACTGTAAACCATCAAACACTTTGTTTTAAGACTCACATTTTTAGCTTTCTAAACTACCGTGCAGACTTGCAGCTTGCTACAAGTAACCCAAAGGCATTCTTCGGGAAAAAAAAAAATAAAATCTTGTTTTACTCTCCCCCTTCCAATTTCAAGAGGAATTGAAATAAAAATTCTTCAGCATGTGTCTGCTCGGATGGTACAGGACCAAACACCGCCTCGCATCAGCCAGCTTGGGTAGAAAGCTAAAGAGCTACTTAAATGCAGAGTGTGCTTTGCAGGCACCACCTCAGCACTGTTTGCACATGAAAGCTCACACCGCTATTGTCTTTATCTGTATGCTCTCAGTGCAGTAAGAGGCACTCGACTAGAGAGATTTACTTGATTAATCCTTGATTTTAGATATCAATAATAACTTTGCACAGTTCACCCTTTAATTCAAAGTAAGAGTTCCTGAAAACAGAATACAAAATATTCTTCCCAGCCAAGATGCTCAAGCCAGACACCAACAAAGGAATTTGACTCTTACTCACACTGTCTTTAGTGGCTGAAAGGAACGATGGAGTCTGGGCCATGGCAAAACACAGCTAGACTGCCTGTGGAGGGAGAGGGGAGGACCAGAGAGGTGCTGGTGGCTGCAATTCCTCCCAGCCCCTTGTTCTTTGTTCAAGAGGCTGCCAATTCCCCGTGACAAGAGCTTTGCTTCTAGATCTGAAGAGCAGTGTCTTCACCTGCCTCAAAATTAAACACGTTCAGGGCAGCAGGACCTGGGATTGCCCACTGAGTACTCTCCTGCCACCAGGTTACTGACTACATTACTGCTCTTCCAAATTAACATCATGGACTTTTTAAAGCCTTTAGCGGGCGTCAGGCTTTTGTTTACGGCTCCACACATAAAAGAGAAGAGCATCTTAGAAACCACCATGCGTTTCTGCAAGGCCAATCTCACTGCTTCTTGTCACAATCTCCCATCCCATCCCAAGGCTGACAAAGTTCTGTCCATCTCGTGCCAGAACAGTTTAACTCACAGCACCGCCCTGACACTAGGTACCATGTCTTCATTAGTTCCACCGCTGCCAAAAGACTGACAGACAGAAAGTTCTCTCAGGAATAAGGGCCCACTTGATTTGGGCAGCCCAAAGCAATCTCAGTGATGTCAAGGATATGGAAAGAGGCAGAGCTTGCTGGCTCCTGAAGCTGTTCCTGTTGTCACTTAAGACAATATTAAAATGATCTAACCCACTCAAAATCTGAAGGAAATCCAGTTAACACTCATTTTCTTCACTTAAGTACTGCTGAGAGTAACATCAACAAAGCACAGATAAAACTTCCACTAAATGAGAAACCAGAAGAAAGAGGGTCATTTTAAAGATGTTTGCGTTGGCGTGGACACCTAAAGGAAGGCAGAGTGCAAGATCTGGGGCCGTGCTCCACACTGTTACTATTCAAATGCCAAGAGCTTCTCATGGCTCCCACTCAATTTAAACAGCACCGGGCAGTCTCTGGTCCAGGGCTTTGAAGTTCAGTCCCTCCTTGGGTGTGGGGGAACAGCCTTGACCCCCAGAGGCAAAGGCCTAGGAGCAATGCTGGTGAGAACAGAACGGCTCCTTCCTCTTGGTCAAGTTTACTTGGAAAAGAGATATAAGACGACACAAACAGCCTTAAGAACCGCCTGACACCTTCCACTAAAACCCCCAGGAACCCAAATGAGAGGAATTCGTATTAATCCCAAAGAAATTTTCCTCAGGCTGCAAGATCTGCAAGGAAGTCCTCTGCCATTGGCTTTCAAACCAGCTGAAAGGATCAGCCCTAAATAGTTGCATTTCTTTCTTCTCTTGTTCGGTTGAAATGCTGAAGAGGTGTCAATGCAGCCGTGTAATGAGGCAGAAGACAGAAAGGAAGAGCCTCTCCTGCAAGAGGCCTGCATACAAGGAGCTTTAAGAATACTGAGAGAGGAAAAGATGGAGACCTGCCCAAAGGTCCCCTTTTTGTCAGACACAGGCAAAACTCACATGTTGATTTTCATTGCAACAAACTACTTAGCAGCTGATTTTTAATACAGGCAGTAGAAAAGGCAGAAGGACACAGGATGAAAAGCAGCACACTGAACAGCACTCATCTTGCCTAAATCCTGGTCTGTGATCCACCCATTTACCACCACAGTTCCAGTCTGGGACTAACAGCAGATAACACACACTGTGCATCTTGCATCATCTGTCTTTCCTAATTCCCTGCATATTTCTTACGGACTTTATATTCCCCATACTCATTTTGCTCAGGATCCTGTCCCAAGACAGGGCTCAGGATGTGGGAAGCCATTCAGATGGCAAGGAGAAGACTCAGTATTTTGGACACCTCTCATCCAAAAGGCCCTAAGTGACTATAGTGCTTTTGCCCCGCAGAACAACAGCATCTCGTGCACACCCCGCTGTCCTCTCATCTGTGTCAGTCCTTTGAAAGGAACAAATCATGACTGACAAAGGCACACAACTGAATATACACATAACTTTCACCGAAACACTACACAGGTAATTATAAGTGGAGTAACAAGATTTTCAGGAGATTGTAATTGAAATTATGCCTCTTAGGAAAGGCACTCAGCAGCACAGTTTGCAACTAGCATAATCCCCAAAGGTAACAAGCAATTTTTTATACATGGGTCAACAGAGATTCATATGCAATTCTGGAATGATGCATTTTTTAAAGAGATTTTAAGAGCAGAAAAGCAAGTAAGACCAGTTTATGCTCCCTGCAGCTGCAATGCACCGTCAATGTTGTAGACCCATCAGTGTGGGCCACTAAATTAAAAATCAGGGTAAGTTTGTTTGAATCAAATTTTACTACACTGAAACATGGGATGCTGCATGAAAACTGTGCCTTGATTTAAAATCAGAAGTCCAAAGAGCGAGGGGAGAGTTTCTTCAGGGCTTCACTGAAGCAAATGTTAAGAACTATCAAACAGTGGCACCCAGTGGTAAAGGACTTCCTGCAAATAGGAACACGACAGAAAAACTTGAGAGGGAGAAGGGGGGAGAAAGACTGACCCAAATCCATGTTTATATACAAAACTGCTGAACTGAAAGAGCAAACATACTAAATCCCCTACAATTTTAGCAGAAAGTCTTACTCCTAAGTCATTCTATTTCTGCAAACATCAGTATTAGAGAACAGTGATACTTCAAATATCAAAGGTTTAACATTAAACAGGTATTTCTCAGGGAGAGGGGGAAATCCAGAGCAGCCAGCAGCCCCTTATCAGTTGGGAGACTGGAAACATTTCAAGCATCTGGCCTGAGATACCTAAAAGGAGACTGGGGAAGCTTGAACGCTCTTAAAATCTAGTTCACAGGACTTTAGCAAGATTCCTCCAGGGAAGAGAGAAACATGTTAACAGTGGTTGTTTTCCCACTTGTTCTGTATTTTCTTCACATGATCTAGAGAGAAAGATTAGAGACTAATGTGTGTCCCAGTGAGGCCAAACAATGTCCAGGACCAAAGGGTGTAAGCCATTCTCCTGGAACAGGAATCCTCTTCTGGATGCTGTGATGATGATGGAGGGTCCTAGCAAATATCCAACCAGGCAGAAGTTTATATCAGATACAATCCAAAAAGGTTAAAATTACCTTTGATAGATGTGAAAAAATTTGAAGCAAGAGAAGAGGTAGGTTACTTAGCAACCCTGTAAACATGACAAACAACAGCAAACAACCTGCACAGCGAACAAAGTTTTCTTTGTTAAAAAGAAATGAGGAAGTTAGAAAGCAAATGGAAGAGGAACATCTGTAAATGGGAGAACGTGCCCTATATTGAGGCTCCTCTAACAGCTCTGCTCATTTGATTTTTAGGAAGTAAAGATTAATACCAGCCTAATATTCATATAAACAACAAGTCTGACAATACTTTAAAAAATTTTGATGACTGGGTATTGAGGCTAGAAAACAAATTCCTTACATAAGGAGCACACTTTTAAAGTGAGGAGAATGAAGCCACCGATTTAGTAAAAGATTTGTGTTCCGCTGCACGGAGAGACCAAATTACAGGATCGTAATTATCCCTTCTAGTTCTACAAATTTAAAATCTATGAGTGCAATTAATAAGTGTTTGCAAGGGGGTCAGAAGATTAAAATCTCTGCATTAATCAGGTAGTTATGCATTCAGTAGCTACAGCATCAAAAATGAGACCAAGCAAGCAAAGGATTCCTTATGCTGCCTCCTGTTACTCCAGCGCTGTAAATCCCAAGCGTTGCCAAAGGAGCACAGTGGGGGTGCAGAACCAGATTTTGCTCCGTGCCACGTGCTGTTCCTCAGGGCACCGCAGCATCCTGCCGGGAGCCCGGGCACAGCACGATCTGCTGAGCTGTCACAGCTCCCCTCCCCTCTGGGGCTTGCTGAATGACAACTTAAAAGGAATTCTAACCACCCATAAAAGAAGGCCATTTGCAACAAGTTTAAATACACTGACATAATGAAAACCACACAGTGCACTGCAGCTTGGCAGCTTCCTAAACAGCCTCATAGGTAGTTATGTAAAAGTTAAGTACTTCTTCAGACCGGGCAGATATGTATCAATTACCTGCCAGCTCAACAACTCAAGTTCTTTTCATTTTCTGGGAAGAAACCCTTCTCCTAGGAGGAAAAAAAAAAAAAAATCAGCACTAGCGAAGGTTGCTTATTTTTTCCTTCTCTTTGGTGACAAATGGCTCAGAGCAAGAATCTAGCCTCTGTTTTGATTTCTTAACACGGGGAGATTTCCTAGGAACAGATAAAAGGAAACCAAAAGAAATAATTTCCTTAAACCTACTGCTACTCCAAACTAACACACTCCCAGCCTAATCACAGGAAAGAAATAAAACCTTCACCTCAAGGAGTTAGTCTTGGCTCAGGCAACTACATCCACATTCCAGCCTGCACTGTGTCCACAAAGAGAAACCCTTCCTTGCCCAGACCTGTTTTATCCACTCTCAGCTGGCACATATAAATTCCAGTATGAGGCTCTGCACTGCAACTCCATGGAAAAAGAAACCACTACAAAGGAAGGAAAACAAGACCTGAAGGAAAAAGCAAAAATGAGGACACCAGTGAAACTGATGACCAATCTTCCAAAAGTGAGGAAGAGTAGGAAATTTTCTGAAAAAGGCCATTCCACACCCTACTCATGACCTTAACCAAAAGCACGATACTCTAATGGTTTAAAAGGATTGAGTGGGTGTAGGAATGTACGGCAGCCAGCACAAGCCTCCTGGAAGCTCCAAGTGGGCTTAGGACAGCCAAGGCTGATACACATGACTATTAAAATGCAACACTGATCAACAGCCGTCCTGCAAAGAACACAACATGCCGCAGGGCACGTAGAAGAACATCATCTGCTCACTCTTTGATGGGAAGAATGAGAGGTCTGAAAACCAGAAACTTACAGAAAATAAAAATGGAGACAACTGTTGACGCTCAGCCGCATCTGTCAAAGCTGGTGACTTTTCACTGCTGCTCTTGATGAGCAGCTACAATCAGGAGCTTCTCCTGCAAGCTCATAAATCAGGAAGCTGTGGCACCAGGGCAGGGCCGAGGATCAGCCAGAAGGCTGCACAAGAAAGGGCAGCAGAGCAGCCTTGCTGCTCAGGAGGAAGGGCGTTGCTCTCTAAAGAAACAAGCCTCCATCTGAACAGGATTGATGTGTTACACAACTGAGTTGCCTCTGGCTTCTCAGCCTCCCTGGAATGAAGAACCCAGAATGTCAATACCTAAAACAAAAGCAGTCACACAAGCTTAGCACAAACACAAGGGAGATTTTAGCATATTCTTTGGCAGAACAATTCGATGTGTATGGTAACATGGGACTGTTTCTAGGATGTTTTCTGTCAAGTTTTTCTCTTTTTTGTCTTTTTAGAAAGACTTGAAAAGGTTCAGGAAGGGAGAACCAGACCACCACTCCCTTATCCCTCCAGAAAGGAACTGTGTAACAAATTCCAAGTAGTTGGCAAAGAAGAGTAAGAAACCAGAAGGATGACCCCAATTCCTCAACAAAGGGATTGTTTGTTGAGCTTATGAACTGGTGGCAGGAAAGGAATTTCCTACAATTGTTACCTTTCTGCTTGAGAGACCACCTGGAGGAAAGTCTCAGGCTGTCCTTCCTCAGCAGCACTTGTGAAGAGGGTGAGCTGGAGTTTGTAGGACCCCCCACTCTGCTCCTCACATCCTTCTCCAGGGCTTTAGAGAGCGGCTCACTTGCTTTATGTCCTACAGAAGTGGAACTGAACTGGACCTAAACTTGAAATCCAAGAACTCTGAAATACATAATTGGACCAAGAAAAAAACTCTCAGTAGTCCTAAGAGATACTATAAGGATCTACATCAAATGGTTAAAATAAACCACCTGCATCCCAAAGAGTCATACACTAGTTTACACTGGTCTCATAAAGAAAAATTAAATATGCATACTCTTGCTTCTTCATGCTTAAAAATAAAGAAAAACCTTTAAAAAGCCAAAAACCAAAGGGCTGCAAAACAAGACTTCAGCAGAGTCAAGAAAGGGGCTGCAAGTCTTTATCCTAACATGCCTACAGCTGAGGAACAAAAGCAGTGTGGGCTTGGCTCCTGCTAGTCAAGGTTCTCAAAAACAGCACCCAGAGCTTCCAGAGAAGTGAGTGCCATTTGTCATTCACAGACAGAGAACCCGGCAGCCCTGTCTCTGAAAGAGGCTGCTGCCAGCCCCAAGAGGAGAGGGCTTGAAAAAAGCCTCCTCACAAGCCTTGGAGCCCTCTTATTAACCTCATTTCACAGGTGACTCAGCTTACTTTACAACAGGGAAAAACAGCTGAAAAGCTGTCCTCTAGCTGGGTTTTACTGCAGCAGCTTAATTAATAGGATGAATACCTATTGATAGGCAATCATAACCTCCACTGCCAGATGCATCTCTTCATGCCTGAAGCCAGCCCTGCTCTTTGTTCTGCTGCTGAAAACACAACCTGGGGGGCTCTGAGCACCTGCCAGGCCTGCAGCCACAGAGGGGGAAATTTCAGGCAAGCAAACTTTCTTTGTTGACAATAAACTGCATGTTAAAGACTCCTTAAAAATGTCACCAAGCAGGGTCCTCAGCAGGATATCATCTCACTATCTCAGACATTTGTAGAAGGAAGGAAGAAATGGCAAGAGGTGTTTCTGTCATTATTTTCCTGATCTCCTTCAATAACTAAATGGGCTAATAAAAACGACAGCAACCAAACACTCACACACAGAAAAATTATAATTAAAATTCCAATGAGCGCATGTGGCCTCCAAGACTTTTAAAAAAGCACACCCCTGTTTTCCAGGCAGAAGCACTCCAACAAATGGCCACAGGTGAATAGTCAGCAGTCCGGAGGACACATTGTGCCATGTCACATCACACAAGCACTGCCTCTCATGCTTCCTATCCTAAATTAATTGACAGTTTTCTCTGTGATTGCCTAACCGACAAAGATGTTACAGACTTACTAGAAGAACTTTCTTTATGACCAAGGGTGAAAGGCGAATTGATATTTATGTAGGCATCTCATGCATTGCTAATTTCTGGGGTTGCACCTCACTGCAGGAAAGGTGATCTGCAAATGCGAGCGCTGTTTCTTAAAAAAATAAAAGGAGGTGGAAGCCCCTGTAAAATCTTAGTACCTGTTATTAGTCCCATAAACCTGAGTAAAGCAGACCAAACTGCAAGGACACTTTCAAACACTTTAACTCAAGTTGCTCAAGTTCCTACATTCACCACAGTTGTCTATCATCTTACAACACAATCACTTTCTCAACCTGCTTGCTTAACGAGCAGTGGAGAACTCAAGACTGCAAAGTAGAACATTAACATCTGCTTCTTTTTTTAATTAGACAATCATATTTTGCCACGATTCACTGAGGAACTGTATTTTATAACTTCAAAAAATTACTGAATGAGGGGAATTCATCAAAATTTGAAATAGCACTGTTCATTATAATGGGCTTGGTCACATCAGAGGCACACTCAGTCAGCAGGAGTGCTGCCCCACAATTACAGTGAGGAACTGGGCCATGACAGAAGAGAGAGGCTCTATTCTCAGCTCTACCAAAAAAATGGATTTGTGATGCTGAGCGAGTTGCTGAGCCTTAAATTACTCTGGAACAAGCTGTGGTTGTCAGCACAGGACATGTTGGATACCAAACGCAGAAGAGAGAGCAAGACAGGCTTTTTTGGATGAGCAAATCAATAAGAAACATCATAAATTACAACGCGATGCTTTGTTCTATTATAGGCAACATTTTGTCAGACATTTTGGAGCCATTTCATGTTAACCACACTTTTTTTTTTAGGATTGAACAAATGCTTGTTTTAGAATCAAGAGACGAAATCCAAACAGGTAATTTGCTGAAAGAAGTTTAGAAAAATTAATTGATGACGTTTAAAATAAGGTACAAAGTTATGGAGAAAGAGATACACAGAATAAAATTTAGAAAGATGCTAGAGTTAATAACATAGAGGCTGTGAACTTCTTGGGGCTGCAAAACAAACGCCAGGGATTTAGAAGTCTCAGGCCTAAAGGATTGACACTATTTTCACCCCAAGCCTATTTTTATGAATTTCTTCCTTCCCAAGTTATTACCAAAGTCCCCAGTGATTTTTTTGTTGTTGTCGTTATTTGTCCGTGGATTTATCATCTCAACGACAAAAAGAGACACATAAAACACATGCTTTTTTAAGCTGCACTACTAAATATGTTCTCAGAAATGGCTCCAAGACAAAAATCCACATTGAAAAGCCGGAATGAGAGCCGGGAGCCTGAGGGCTCTCCTATCCCACTGGTGAATACAGCACGTTCTTTTTGAGCATGTTCGGAATAAGACAGAGACCCATTTGTCAAAATCTGTCCTTTTTAAAACAGCATGAATTCCTCAACAGCCTGGGTGCTCAGCAGGGTGTAAATACCACACCTTCAGCCACTTTTCCCCAGTGTGAGTTTAACACGTACATCAGCGTTTAAGACTGAAAACAATGTTTACTACAATTAAGTCCCATTTCACCTAAGAATGTTAATAGTCATCCTTTAATGTGAATGTTAACAAATCAGCCATAACTTTCTTCGTGTTGAGATATGTGATGTTAAACACAGGATTCTGACCTGATACACAGAACCCAGCAGCCTGCCTGCACAGAGGATGTTGTCCCACTGATCCCCACAGAAGAGCAGAAAAGCTGCACAGAAACACAACAAAGGCAGCAATAGGATCCACTTCCAGTTTAGAAAGGCATTTGTTTATGACAGCTAGGCTATCAGAAGTAATCCAGGAGCCTTCCCCTGCACAGATTTGTCATCAATACTTCTTGTTTTCTTGCCTGTGCCTTTCCAGCACTGCCAGGAGCAGCAACACCCCAGATACCAACAGCAGCACACTGCAACTGGCAAATGAGGATGGTGAATATGGGCTGAACACAGCGTCTGCCCATCCAGATGTGTGTCTTAAGCATCTTTCCAGCAGACAACACTCTGCTCCAGCCAGTCCCCGCTCCTCATACTGAAGATCTAGAGCAGCTTGTGCTGTACTTGCATGAGCAAACAGCCCTGCAATAGAGCAAAACCCTCAGAAGAGTCAGGCACAGTCAGCTGGGATTGCAGCTTCTGTACTAGTGAAAATCAGCCCAGGGATCTATCCATCTATCTCTACCAGTATCAAGCAAAGTTACTCCAGAGTGGGAACAGCTGTACCAGCAAAACCACAACTGGCTAGAGCAGAGACTCAGATCCCTTGAACTCTACAGAACAACTTGTATGAAAAGATTAGAATCCCAGTTACTTTGAAATGACAAAGTATCAATCCTATGAGAGTTTCATTAGACCCCAAGTTATACATTTATTTTACAAACGGCAATTGGAACAAAAATTAGAGCAACCTCACTGTTCACACATACTTGCAGGAATTACTATGTTCCGTAAGTTTACACAGACAACTGAATCTTTATTCCAATTTTATATACTCTATCTTCCTGGAAGCCAAAGGCCTTTGGGACTTACAAATAGTAGAACTTTTGCAAATTTTACTGACTGTGCTCAGCCAACATTGTATCCTTAGAGAGAGACACTGTCAGCTCATCTTTCACAAAAAGGTAACATCCCCGCTCACATTTTAAGTCACTGTTCAGTTGATTTCCCAGATAAAAAAAGACGTTGGTTGCCACCTTCATCCCCAAACCTGGCCTTGCCAGCACTACCAACCTGTTTGCTGCAAACTGGCCTGCAGGAGATACAGGATTTGGTGCCTTTGAGCAGGGTGACAGCCACCCCATGAAAGCCCACCAGCACGGCACCATCCCATATGTGGCTAAGCCATCAACCCCATAGTTTTGGTGAAACACCCTCTTTTCAAGAGCCATTTCCCTCTTACCAACACACGTAACTACACATACACCTCAAGGCTGGTGGAATAAACAGCAAGTCTTTGTGGCTGGGCAGGGGTGCAGGTTTTGATTCAGGAAGTCTATGTCTACAAATTAATTTTGATCTGCACCCTACTGTGCTTGGTGCTTTCCTATGGCTTCCATTCAACATAAACATTAACTAGCATTGAAAACACGGTGCTTCCAGGAAAACAATGTTTAGGTAAATTCACACAGTGATAAAAAAAATTACAATAAGAACATTAAAAGTTTGAAATCAACGGATGAACTTTCCCACACAGTAACAGCAGCTTTACTGAAGTGCATGCCAGCAAATGTGACGGCTCCCCCTCAGAAGTACTACTCTCATTAGCAGAGGTAACAAATTTGTAATTTTATAGTAGAGCCAAGATGGGTAAGTCTGTAAAGGTTACAGCACAGACTCTTCATCAGGAAAAGAGATCTATGTGGATTTCAGAGGTTTTTATCCCATCCAGGGGTTTTTTCTATTGCTAGAAAGTGCTGACATCCATTTAGTAGAAAAATCTCTGAACATGTCTTTTAAATACCCCTTTCCAAACACCTCCCATGGGACAGCTTCATTACTTGAACAAGTGACTCGAGAAGCAGGAGGAGACAGTATATTAAATGAGTAAGGTAGACACAGAAGGCCAAGGCAACAAGAATTTCATCCAGTTTCTCACACCTCATTCTAGCCTTCCTTACATCAGATGAATCAGCGTTGTTCAGCCTCAACTGCCATCTCTAAATCTTAAACAATACCTCAGCTAAAAACTAAAGACATCAACCACTTATCTCTCTCTTGCTTATGACCTTTTATACATCCCACTCTAACCCTCATTTACACCATTATGATTATTATCTAATTATAAACAATGGCTTGATTAAAACATACATATTTATAGAAGCATTCGTGTCACCTACCTTTAGGCCTTTAACTGCTGCAGCTAAAATGGGAAAGCAAGCTCCTTATAGCATTAGCATGGTTATCCAGAGGGCAAATCAAAGAAGCTATGTTCAGCACTAAAGTCAAATATCATCACTCTCAAGCAGCTTCCAGACACTCTCTCCTTCCCCCTCTGGTTATGAGAACTCCAGAGAATTTAGATTCCCAAACTGCTTTTTTAAAACAATAGGCAAGGTCCCTCCAAAAATCAGGAGAGTTAGAAAGTGCAGGTCAAATGTCATAAACTACAGCAATATTGAAAAAAATCCAACCTGCCACTGCTTTTTACACTATCTCCAGCATGCCCATTACTTCACATACAGTATGATGTTAACCCATAGAAAATACTCAGTTTAATAGTTTCCTGTATTATTCACCACATTGTGCGCAATACCTTGTGGATTAATTATCCAGATAACAAAATGACTGCAAGTGTGATTAATGTTGTTGGTCTGAAGTAGTGATCTAACTAATGAGAGCAATGTGCTCCTGTGATCTACAAGCATGGGAGCTGAACTGAAGAACAACCCCCTCCTACCTGTTACATATGAGTGAAAAAAGACCCTTCCCCCTGGTACAGGAAGGTGAGTAAACCCTTAAGCAACAGTGGAAAGTCCCAAAGATTGGGAAAATCAAAGAGAGAGAAGGGCTTTCACACCTGGAAGCTAAACTGCTTAAAGGAATGGAGAGAAGGGACACCAAGGAAGAAATGCTTTATGATGAAGGTGGTGAGACACTGGCACGGGTTGCCCATAGAAGCTCTGGATGCCCCATCACTGGAAGTGTTCAAAGTCAGGTTGGATGGAGTTTTGAGCAACACAACTGAGTGAAAGATGTCCTTACCCACTGTAGGGCGGTTGGACTAGATGAACTCTAACAGTCCCTTCCAACTCAAAGCCTTCCGTGAGTCTCTGACTATGACATTTATAGAAGGATGGGATGGACACGCTTGGGGGGTGCTTGTACTGGTGCACAGAAGCAGTCAAACAGTGAGAGAGATGCCACTCCTCCCCTGCAGCCAGGACATCCACACAGGCAAAGGAAGCCCTTGAACGGAATTGCAGCTCTCCCCAGCCACAGATGTGGCCACATACCACTACCCATAACACAGCTGCAAACATCTCATTTCTGTGTGTCCTGGTGAAGCAAGAGGCACAAATTTCTGTTTGAAAGCAATCTAAACCACACCACTGGAAATACCTGTAGAAATATTTCTGTTATTTCCAGGCCACCAAACACAAGTAGCACTCACTAGTTTACTACTCTGGTTTCCAATTTAAGAAATGCTTTTAATGGGAGCACTTTCTTGAACACTTACCAAATGCCACTGAACATAATTGTGCCTAAACTGCACCTCCCAGGGAGCTCCATTTTAAAATTAACTCTGAGCATGTTGTAGCCTAAAAAGGGAGAAGAGGAGGGAATAAAAAAAAAAAAAAACAAGAGGAAGAAGGTCTCTCTCATGGCATTTTTCTTTTAACACAGGAAGAAACAGGTGTTGGTGTAAGCAGAATGGAAGACATCTCACAGATTCAAACCCAAGTGCTATAAGCAAAAATAATAGATTCTTGAGGCAGAGAGAGAGAGGAAGTTGCAAAACTGCTTAACATTTCAAGAAGGTCGGAGGCTTTTCACTCAGTGTTGTAGCTGGGGAAAACAGACACACTTTGAGTATCATACAGAGTTTGAACTCTTCCAGGGATGGAAACAGACACCACTTCTCTGTACACCCTATTTCAGCAATTCACCACCCTCACAGTAAAGAATTTCTTCCTAATACCTACTCTAAACCAGCCCTCCTGCAGTTTAAACTCATTCCACCTTGTCCAGTATCCCTCCCCAGCTCTCCTGTAGCCACTTTAGGTACTGGAAGGGGCTCTAGGGTGTCCCCAGAACCTTCCCTTCTCCAGGCTTAACAACCCCAGCTCTCTGAGCTGTCTCCATAGCAGAGGTGCTCCAGCCCTCTGAGCATCTTTGGGCCTCTGGGTTCACTCCAACAGATCCCTGTTCTTCTTACATTGTGGGCCCCAGAGCTGGGGGTACAGTTGGATTAGCAACTCAGTAACAACAGTCAAATAAATGAAATGCTGCATCTGTTGTTACAATTAAATTAACAAAGTACTGAGAGAAACATGCATGTTTTCCCCTTGTGCACCATGCCCTGGGTAAAGATGTTCTGTAGCTGTACATATTTCCTGTGCTATAAATTAAACACAAGCCAAATTTACCCTTCCTGCAATGCTATTAAAAAGCAAGGGCAATTACTCCAGGGATAAATCTGGTCCAGTAATGTTTTTCAACAAAAATGAGTTTCAGAATAAATTCAACTAAAATAAATCTATGTGGAAATACTTGAAACATTTTCATTTGTGTTCCCAGAGCACTTGTTTAAAAATAAATTGGAACAGAGTTCCCAGTATTAAACAGATGGAAAATGTCAAGACAGGGTTTCAGAATACTGTTTTCAGGTGATCAACCTGATATTCTTACTATCTGGTTCTGTGGGGGGTAGTTTTGTTGTGGCTGATGTTTCATTTTTTTGTTTTCTGTGTGGTTTTTTGGGGTGGGGAGGGATTGTGGGGTTTTTTTGATTGGTTTCGAGGTTTTGGGGTTTTTTTTCCAATACCCAAGGTATTTGCAGTTTTCAATAAAGGCCACCTTATATATGCAGCCAAGGTTGTGTACCATGAATTAAGGAGCTCAGAAATTAGGTGTACATGGAAAATCAGACCCATATATTCAAGATTTCAGATTTTTACATTGAGATTACACAATCAGACAAAATACAACTACAAATAGCATCAGGTTAGACTCTCAGCTGGCATGAGCTGGAGCCAGTCTACTAAAATCAATTTATCTTCCTCAGCTTATCTGGCTCCTCAGGGAATGTGGGCAATATTAATAAAACAGCTCTGCACAAAGTCACATGTGCAGAAGTGCTGGAGAGAGCAATGGCCTCGGGAAGCCTCACACGATGCTGCAGACCCACCTGTAACGCTGCTCCCATGGAAGCCTGCATCAACTTCAGTGATGGACACAGCCACAAAGCACACTCAAGTTGCCAAAAGCAATCTATCTACACCAATTTGCACAGCCTGCAACCACTGTAATCACATTTTTGTAGAAACACGGAAAATCGGGCTGGAAGGAACTTCAAGAGGCCCCTTGCCCCTTCCCTGCCCCAGGGCGAGCCATAGCACACCTACACACCCCTGACGTCTCCTCCTGCCAAACAAGTTTTTCAGCCAAAAATTTTCATTCTTGATTTTAATCCAAAACAAGATGTGATTTTAACCCAGTTGTTCATCTGATTTTAAGCCGCAGGCGTTGACTTTTACTGCTACTGAATATAGAGAACATCAGACTGGCTGGTTAAGTTCTGATGTGAGCAGAGCTGAGCCTTTGCTAACGCAGGGACAGTGGAAGATATCAACAGGTAGATCAACAATTTCTTCAGAGCGGGAGTCAAATGTAGCAGAAATTTAAAAATCTGCTCTACAGATTTTTTTTTAATCTCCACTGCAGGAGATATTTTTAGTGCATCTGGAGGAGACCACAGAGCTCATGAGAAAACCTGCGATGCTCAGTGCAGCCATCATCTCAAGGACAGGCACGGAGAGGCAGAAGGTATTCCCACTGCCATGCAGAAGAGGCCACTCTTCCTCTCTGTTCCCAGAGAGGTCTTTTCCCCTGCCTTGCACTGACCAAGTCTGGTTTTGGCCTCACCAGCTTTTACAAGCTTCCCATAAAATCCCCCTGCAATGGCAGAGGGGCATGGACCTCTCCTTCCCTCTGTTTCACCACCAGAAAGTCACAGGCTCAGGAGAGAGTCCCATGGAGCAGAAAGCTCGTGGCTCCTCTGCCTTCCAAACCTCCTGGGCCACAAATTTGGAGATGAAGTCTGTGGAGGGAAGAAAGGGGAGGCTGGCAGGGAAAGCCATTCAGTAAGCCATTTTGCAAAAATAGTACTTGGATGGCTCTCAGCAGCACAGAAGAATGCAGGACTAACAGCCACTGATGACACTTCCGTGGTAAGGTAAAGGGAGAAGGGTCTGGACATCAGATCCTAGTCTTAAAAAAGCTTTTATTATTAATTATTAAAGCAAGGCCTCAATTCTTGTAACAAGGCACTGCAGCTTATTTAAAGAAAATAATGCACTAATAAGAACATTTATTTCCTTCCACATCTTCCAGGCATGGAATCACTAGGATTTGTTTGGAAGTGTTTCCACTGCTTCTGCCAGTCCGGAAAACAATCATGTGCTCATGTCGAGAGGCAACCCAGTTTTCTTATTGTGATTCTAAACCAGAATATATATTGCTTCCATTTTTCCCCTATATATTTTTTTCATGCAATTATTCAAACAAATCAGACTCCCCAATCTCCTGGGATTCAGTTTATTGCAATAATTGAGGGCCTTTTTTCTTCTCAGATGTTCTGTTTTTCAGGGCAAGATTCCTTTTTGTATGTATGATCCTTTTTTAATTATGCAAAACCCAAAGCAAAAGTGTAATAAAAAATGCAGTGACTAGGTTGCTTATTCTTATATTCTGACATTTTCATTTCATGTCATTAATGAGTCCAATCAATCTCTCTTGCATTACACACAGATCACATTCCTAACCAGTAGCAATTAGAAATAGATAGCCATTTGCTTTGTCACAGAATTGTAGAAAATTCATGCCACTTGTCACAAGTTCAGACTACAAAGAGCAACACACAAAACACTAAGTATTTTAATTTGACACTATTCTTCATGCAGTTGTGAAATCAAAAGCAACAGTGTTAAATTCTATTATTAGTCTCCTGCTTAGATCACCACTTTGAATAAAGGCAGTAATGAGATGGAGACCTGCAAAGCATTTTCTTAGAAACCAGAGAATCACTAAATTAAACAACTTGGATGTTAGCATTAAAAATCCCCAGTAATTGCATACTCACCAAGAAAAGGCGAAAGTACCGAACAAGACGCATCTGTAGTGGCTCTGTCACTTTCTGTACCAGTGACAGGCAGAGTCTCTCCCGTGACCCATAACAGACATTGTGCCCACTGTGCTCAGGAGCTGAACTGGCAGATTTCCATCCCAGAGCTCAAACTCTCGCAGCTGCCCACGCACAGGACTTTCCCACTCTCGCAACACACTTCCCCTTGTTTTTGGAAAGGCAGCAAGCACAGTTGTCCCAGTTAAGCCGGAGGAGTCCTGCACCAGTTCATGCCCTCCCAAAGACCCAACCAGCCCCACTTTGGCAGCTGCTATAAAAACAACTGCTCCCCACGTACAAGGAGCATCCAGTTGCTCTGCCCCAGCTGATGGAAAGGGGAAATGGCAATGTGTCCTTATATTAATTACAGAAATCTTGCCTTTAATTTCATTTGACAGCTTGTCCCTATCTATTTGGTTTATTTGGTGCGTCAGCCACTTATTCCTTAAAAAGTTCAAACGCAGGGAAAAACAGGACGTAGAAGCTGGAGCAACAGAGATCTCTTCAATATCTGTATCACTAGAAGTGGCTGTGCCACATACAAAGCGTGTTGGCTGACCCCCTCGGAGGTCAGAAGGCTGCCCCGGTACCATTCCCATCGCTGCCTGTTGCTCATCCATGTGCTGTGACATACAGACTGTGACAACAGCAAAGATGGACACAGAGCGCTGAAGACTCTGTGATTCAGTCTCAGCTCTCAACCACCTACTCAGATGTCGCATCCATTTTGTAAAAACATCTGCCTGTTCTGCATCTGTGTTAATGGGGAGAGAAAAAAGCCGAGGCTCACAGATGTGCAGAGCTCAGACAACAATAAAACAGGTCACTGAGCAGAGAAACTCTCCAGGTGTATTCACTGTGCAAGACAGCACAAATGTTGTCCCCTCTCGAGGTAACCAGACAGGCAGACAGCGATGCCTACTGAAGAACTGGCTCCCAAAAAGCAAGTGAAACCATGTGGGATCCAGGACTTTTGCATACAAAGCCATTTAAGCTCAATCCCATAGAGCATAGGCAGGAGCGGGTGAACAAGAACTGCACAACTGTTGGCTGCCACATTATCTGAAACCTGCATAAAATGCTCATGGCCAGCCATCCCTGAGATTTCCAGGGCTGAGTTAGGAAAGTCTAACAGCTCAGCAGCTGCTACTAAAACCTATGCTCCATGAGAAGTTAAGTAACTAACCGGTGATTTCTTCTTATTAGGTCGCAATTTACCATTGAAGAAGGCAGCAAGACAAGGATCCAAGGAGTTTCCTTTATTCCAGGGATCCGTTAAGGCCTAGTCCATCCAAGAGGGACAGGCGGCTTTCAGTAGTGAGCAGTTAACCTCACAGTCACCAAAATGTGAAGTTTCATTTAGCACTTGAAATTTTTGATGCCTTTCTAAATTCTTTATACAACCTATGCATTAGCAAGTGTGGGTTATAGTTTTTTGCTTTCATAAAGTAAACTAAATATAAAACCAATAGTTAAGACTGAAATAAAAAATTGCAGATTTTGAACACCGATGGTTATGTCTCAACCATATTTGTATTATCTTCCAAGTGCTGAGTAGATCAAAACCCAGGGAAAAATACATGCTTGTAAGCCAGATCTTTCAGCAGGTGTATGGTCTGAACAACCCTTCATATATAATTATGCTGCCAAATACTTGATGAATTGAGTGGATGTCAGCATATGCTTCTTGTAAAACAGACAAGAGGACCTTTGTCAGACAAGAAATAAATTAAGATTCGCTATAGGAACTGTACCATACAGTTAAAAAGAAAACCACAAACACATGTGCAGGCCTGAAAATGGGGATAAAAAGCTTGAGGAGAAATGTCAGCTGAGGGTCTGTTCCCTGCACAGGAGGAGACTGAACAGCAAGGGATATTATCCATTGCATCCAGAGAGCTGGCAGGCCTGCTGCTCAAAAGCAGCTGCTTGAACATTTAGCTTGAAAGGCAAGACTATTCCTTGCATTTTCTCTGGTGTGGCTTTCAGCTGCACAGCAGTGCCAAATGGCATCGTGCTTCCTGCGGGACCAGAGCGCCTCTGGCCTGGGTACAAACTGCACATGGTTTATCGGGCACCCTGAAGGGGAGACCACAGCACTGCACTGAGGCCAGAGGGGCCTGGAAGCTGCTGTGGAATTTCTGAGGACGATGGCTCAGGCCATTCGTATCAGCAGGGTGGTTGGCATGAGCCATTCTCAGTGCTGGTTACTTTGTCACAAAGAAAAACAAAGAAGGAAGGAAGCAGTGAGAGACAGAAAAGGGCTCCTACACGGAGAGATGCACACAAGATTGGTCCCTGCTTGTCAGAGCTGGGTTTGACAGATAATAACTCCAACAGCCTGCATTAAACAGATACCAGGTCTGCAGCCTACACATCTGCCAGCTTTCTTGCTAGGTACTAAAAAGCAGCATCCATCTAATCACTCACCAGCAATAATTCCCTTTCCTGCTTCTATCTCCTGTTACATGCTGTCACCCAGTCCCAGAGACTTAAAATACATGAATTAACAATATCTGACTTCTGTGTTGGAACAGTGAAACAAACAACTGATAATATGAAACCTTAAGAAAAAGGGCAACAAATTTAAGTTCAGGAACTGAAAATGATTTGCAAAGCAGTAATTCAGCTTAGTGTGCAATTTCACACACACACACAGACACAGGTTTTCCACATATTAAAATAATGCTACTAATTAAGTGCTACTAATGAACAAAAGATGTGCTCAGCTCTCCTTTGAAAAGCCTACCACGCAAGTAGACACCTAATTAATACAGAGACAACTGCAGTCAGACACAATATGGCAACTTCATTCTAACACAAATATTGTTGGCACGGAGGCTGAAGTTACAGTTTCAAGAACAGCTTCCAGACTTTCTCTGGTGTGAATATTTTATGTTTTGAGAGAAGCAAAAGGATTTTGTATATAGAAGTTACTCCACCAGAAGCACTCACTGTTATCTTTAATGTTTTGCTTAAAACTTTGAAAAATCTACTTGTAAGATCGCTCACAAAAACTCCAACCCCTGAAGAAGCAAACAAGAACACAATCAGAAAAGCCATGGGCAAACAGGATTACCAGTCTGACTTGCAAGGGAAAACTGCCTGTTAAAAAAGGCAGAATCATGTTTCCATGTGGAAAATGTTAAAGTTATTGTACCTAAATATAACAACACAAATTTCCCCCTCTACTTTATTTCCAATAATACACACACTCATCTCTGCTTGTTCCATTAGATAATAATGGGTAGCAGAACCAGTTCTTGTTCAAAATCCCCTGGGATTTGAGCGCTCCTTCCCAGATTCCTTCAGAGAGGAGCTGCAATGCCAGGGCCACAAGGAAATAGGCATGTGCCAGAGAAAGAGGAATAGGAAATATCTGCATGTGGCTTTCTGACCCATCTTCGGCACAAGCCTCAAAATATCCATAAAATAGCTAAAATTCCCATACAAATATGAACAAGAGAGGAGGAAGGGAAAGACTCAAGTATAAGCATGTTCCAGTTTGGAAATGTTATTAAGAATGATAATTTTGAGCTAATTAAATGGGGGAGGAGTGAGATGGGGGGTGTTGGGGAGCATAACAATCAAGCACAGAATATCCATGTCAGATGTCACCTACATGGCAAGAGAGGAGCATTTATTCTGCCACACTGAGACATTCTGTATTCACAGACATTGCCACAGTGTTGAACGATGTGCAGGGAAGTGTTGCTGCTTCATCTCTGTACCATTCTCTGTTACTGCACCCTCTGCCATCCAAATTCCCAGTTCCTCTCGCACCTTTACAAAATGTCAGTGCAGAGACTTTCTAGGAATTTAGGCCAAGTTCAAGAATCCCCATCTGCTCCTGTTGGAGAGGGATGAGATCAGACTGTAAATGAGTGGCAGCTTCCTAGCAAGGAGACACGTGAATACAATTTGGACACGTATGAAAGGCAGTCCCAGCCTTCTTCATTTAAATTAAAAACTTTAGACTCTCTTCTGTCTCTCTGTAATGAAACATTCATATAATCAGTTATTCATCCATTTAGGTTAAGTGCATGTATAGGCAAGTACTCTCAAGACATTTCATTAATCTACATTTATCTTAAAGCTGTTTAGAATTGCAGACGTGCATGCACAAGATGAGTTCTTCAAGACTTAAAAGCAATTAGGTCTTGAGAAAAGTGGCTTTGGTGGCACATGTTCTCACAGTTATTTAAATAAATTCAAATCAAACATAGGTTTAAATCCGTACAAGACTCCTCATTAGACCCCGGTACTATTTCAAGTTTCCAGAGCTTTTCTGCAGCGCTCTGCACTGTGTATGTAGGAGTATGCACCTGTGCTGGCATTCACCTTGCAGGAGGCTCCCCTTGCAAGCCTCCACCCACACAACAGGGGTTCATAAATTGAATTTATAACACTTTCTTGTCATTGCTGGTAGCAATATGGAAATATACAAAAGGTGTCACTTTCTGGAAGGGTTTCTCCCCACCTGACTGGTTATCGCAGTAGCCCAGAGGTAAAGTCAGGAGCAGAAACATGATGTTCGTCCACTAACACGGTCCAATTTACCTTCATGGCACTCTGGAGAGCTGAGAGCAGGCTTCCTTATTTTGCAAGAAGGTGAACATTTAAAAAAAAAAAAAATCAGAAATCAACTTACTTGAGGAATTAGGTAGAACAGGAAACTCAAGGTGGACCATGAAAGTCCCAAGTGCAGCCTGTAAAACAAGCCCTTCTGCATTTAACCAACTCTTACACATCTAGATGTGCAGTAATTTCAAATCCTGCCTACTTCAACTGTAACAGAAGACTCATGAATTTTACATCATTGGAAAAAGATGACCCTAATTCTGGCAGAGAGTATTAGAATTCCTTATAATCCCAAGTGTCAATCTTGCTTACATCTCTTTGTTTTCCTTTTAAGTCTACAAATGGACTTAAAAGGAGAATAAACAGTCCATTTCTTGGCCACAAATGTGGCCAAAAAACCACAATGTGATTATATTCTGTGTGTGGGTAAGGCCTGTTGTTTAAAACATACACAAAAACACACAGATACATATGCACATACAGTCACACATACTGCCTTTGTAAATAATCAGAACAGATCTTGATGAATCACCTTTATTTGATATTTTTACAGTGTTTCTTGTAAAAAACACTCCTCGAATGTGCAAACTATTAAGAAAATATGTGAAAAACAAAATCTGATTGGCAGACTAAAGTTGGAGGCTAAGTAACATGCAAGCCTGTTTAGCATTAGTGCCAGAACCCCCTTCTCACTCTAAAAATATGACATATCATTTGCTTTATTAGTTCAAAAACAACTATTCATTGAATTTACATTAAAAATTAACACAGGTGATTTAGAATTTAAGTAATGCAATGATAGTACTTGATTTTTAATAGACTTTCATTTTGGAAATGAGTATTACTGCACACTGCTGAATTCCTACAACAGTCCACAAGGCCAGCACTGGAAGTCTGTTGATACAACCATTAAGATTTCATTCACTAAGAGCTGATTAACTGAAGTCTTCCTTTTCCACTGATTAATACCACAAACTGCCTCCAACTATTGTGCATTTAGATCTGAATGTATGAGCAAGGAATGACCATCTTACACACCACATAGAATTACAGTTTCACAGATCCACGACATGAAACCTTCAACTGCGAAAAGAAAAAGAAAGGCAAGATAGGCCTTTACCCTAGTCAAAAGGTCACTCAACTCAGATTAACTTAGAATTCATGAAACTCTAGTCAAGAAAGCAAAAATTGAAGTCTGACCCTTACAAAAGCCAGATGTCCCACTAATTTCCTCTTACATTTTAGGCAAGCACATGGGTCAGTCACAGAAAAGTTTATTACAAGTCACAAATATGCCACCAGTAGAGATCCAAGAGTTTCCCTTCCAAACAAGAGACAGTTCCCAACAAACTGAAGATACCATCAAGCCAAATAAAGTGAGCCAGAGGTCATCAACAATCCCATTTAATGGAAACGGCAATGCAGAGAACCAGCTCTGCAGGCAGATCCTGTGGCTGGAACAGCTCCCAGCGCATGGGGGTGGTGAACTCCAGCAGAACAGCGTTTTCAGTCACTCCAGCCCCTGCTCACTGCAGGAGCCTTGCTAACATTTGTGTTTACTACTCCAGGTCAGTGCCAACAACTCCACAGTCCTCACCTAATGAAAAATGCTCTCCCACTCTACCTTTAACCCCCTCCACATTCCCACTCTATTCCGGACATGCCTCATATTCCAAACACCTCAAACTCTATCTAAGACCATTTTAATCACACACACAGAGGCTTTCTTCCCTTTCAATATTTTTACTCTACATAATTTTAGAAGGGATTAAAAGTTTTCTATTTCTTAATCTTGACAAAATCCTGTCCCACTAAGTCCTCTGTAACCAACCTGCTGCAGAGCACCATACCTGGAAATCAGGGGGCTTATAATGGAAATGCTGAGGTAAACCTTAGACACAGCATCAAGCTGCATGAAAACCTTGCCATGGAACTGGAAATAAAGTGCATTTAAAGCCTAAAAGGCTCTGTCATCACCATAAAATGCACACACTGCTGCTGCATGCTCTCAAACTTTATTAAATGGGCCTGGGCACAGCAGCAATGAAGTGCAGCCTCCCCTGACTTGGTGCAGTGCATGGGCTCATTGCCACCACCAGCTGTGACCACCTCCATGCTAACAATGAAGGGGAAGAGAAGGCACTAAATCAGAGTCAAGTTTTGTGACCACAACAAGAATAGGGGAACAGAATCAGTCTGAAGAGACGTCAGCGCTGGAGGGTCACTCTCACTACCTGGCCATTATTCACCTTGCTGCTCTTTGCCCAGCATTAACCGCAGCCCGTTCCTGCAGCCCAGGGGCTCTCGTTCACCCCTTCATTCCTGTGCCACTGCCGAGCCTGCCTTCCTCTGCCGAGGGGCCATCAGCTGCCATGGACACCGGCCACTCCACTTAGCATAACATTTGGGACTTTGAAATTCAGAGAGTAAATCACCTCTATCCTTCACATGTAAGAGACAGCTCCAGATGTGACATAGATCTAATGACGCTGTTTTATTACAATACTAAAAGAAAACTGAAGAGAAGTGAGTGAAACTTGGCCTTAGTGAACATCTGAAAATTAATAACACTACATTAATAACCCAAATGAGGACTGCTGTTAGAAAGACAAAAATCTCCAGGAATTTAACACAAGGTAAGTTTTATTAAAACTATACTTCCACCTAAAGTGCTCTGGATTATTTAAGATTTATCTGAGTGAGAGCAAGGAGACCTCATCTAATCAGGAAAATGCTGTAATAGCCTCTGACTCAGAAGCCATCAATTTACTTTGTGTTCACAGACTATGTAAGATACTATAAAATGAAACAATAAAAAGCAGTAAAATAGAAGAGATGATATGGCAAAAAAAACCCAAGTAGTAACAAGGGGGAGAAAAAAAATTATGTTTTAAAGACAAACTGCCTGCATGCACAGTTCTGAAATTATAACTCCCAATGTTCCTATCACATTACTGTGTGAGCGGCGGATGAAACAAAGCAATAGAGAATAACAGGGCCACATTGCCTCTTTTGAAAAGAAAACTTCACCATCATGAAAAGCTAAAAAAGAGAATAAAAGCAACAGGCAAGATTAAGAAAACAGAGAATGAAAAGTAATAGTATTGATTTAAGTGGTTCATATTTTATTCATGCATATTCTTTCCAGTGGACACATCAGAAGCATTTTATGTTTATTAGGCACTACCATCATGCAAATGTTTTCTAAGCAAAAAGTGCCCCCTCTTTACCAAGGCAATAAATGACTTCACAGCAGACTGCCCTACAAAGAATTCAAGAACCAAAATGAACTGTGGACCATGCAAAACATAAAAAAAATTATCCTCGGTGAAAGCCCTTTGATGTTGAAACAATTTAATAGAAGGTGAGGGCTACGGATAATATGTTTTCATTTGGTAGCCCTGGATAAGTTGTCTGTCAGAGATCCTTGACTTCTCAGAAGAGGTGTATTATTGACTGGAAAAACCAACAAAACCAGAACAAAACCCTTCATTCAATACACAAGTCCTAGAGTCAGAGCCTTACAGAGAGTTGCTTCCTACTTCTCCCCATTCCTTTTCCCCTTCCAACTTCTTGCAATAAATTCTTGCAATAATTATGTTTTGAATATTTATCCCAAATGCAGCCTATTCCACAGACTTTAACTCTAAAATCTGATTCAGCTAAGAAATTAAATCCTGCTGCTTAAACTACAAATTTTAATCCATAATCAATATGCAAAAAAAAAAGGTCTCTATCTATTTTGCAAAAATTTTTCGCCTCCTTCCCCAATCTTCATGAGAGAGAATGTTGTTTGCCAATATTTCACTTCATAATCTCATTAGCAGCCTCTTCTCCTCTTCTTCCCTCTCCCATAGGTCAGGTTTTGTAATCAGATAGAAGCGTCTTAAGATACTGCCTGGTAGCATTCTGGAAGCAATCACATCCAGTTAGAATTGAAAATGTTATTTAGTCTACTGTGATTTTGTTGATATCAAATATTGAGATTAACAGTAAAGACGGTGGTGGTAGGGAAATTGTAACAGCTTTGGGAAGATGTGACATAGTTGGTACCCATTTCCTCCATTCCTGAGCAAACATGCTGCCCCCGGGCACACGAGTGTCAGCTGGCAAAGAGTCTCTGTGCCAAGGGAGCCAGCAAGCAGCCTGGTAATGAAGCCCAAAGGGTACTGGAAAGAGGCACTGGGACAGGACTGGAAATCTCCTTTCAGAACCCAGAGCCTCACCGGTGCAGCTGACCTACATTCTCCAACTTGGAGCTGAAGGCCAAGTCAAAACATGCATAAATAAAACAATGGTTCTGTTTCAGCAGGATCTCCAAGCATCCCATGCTGGTGAGAACAAGCCATCTCCTCCCATGTACTACTCCAGCACAAGCCACAGATGCTAAATATGATCCCAAATCACTCTGTTTTAACTTGCAAAAGGCCCTTGACATAGCAGACCATACTTTGCCAGAACCTTGTGTTAGATTGCTATATATTGACTCTGGTGGTGGTGAGAAATCCAAGGCTTTAAATGACCAACATAAGCCTCGCCTTTGAAATCTAATTCAAACCAGTTTTATGACTTCCTTCTTATAAGTAACTCCCTTTATCCAGGCATCTATTAGATTTAAGAAAGAACTCATAGCAAGGTTCCATTTTCAAACTGATTTTTATCCAGCATAATCTTTCCTTGAAAGACCACAAGTTTTCTTCCTGATCTGTACATATAAATACCATCTTGCACAGCCAGGGGCAACGTCTGCATATAGAAAGCTTGCAGTCTGTGAGTTTCACTGTTTTACATCAAGAGCAAAGCACATGCAGGCTCAAAATAATGCCATGCCTCCATTTTTCTCTTCAGCTAAAAAGGATTCAAACAAGACATATTAGAGGAGAATGCACTGGTGTTGATTTATATTCTAGAAGTGAACAGATGCTAAAAAATGAAAATCATTTAAGCAGAAATCTTGATTGCTATTCTCTGCAGAAGGGTTTCTGTAACATGAGCCTTTTGTTTGCTGAAGAGGCAGATAAACTGCACCACTAATTAGTCACATATAACACACACTTACCCAAATTCTTCATTACACATGGAAAATTACTCAGTTCTAAGGTTCTAAATGAACACACTTTCAACTGATATTCCTATCAATGTTGCATTAAGAGAGGTAAGTGAAGGCAGAGTAGGTCCACAAAAGCATCAAAGTGAAACTGATTTTATTTACTTAGCTAAAAACCCCCTGAAGCAGGCTGGGCACAAAGTGGAACAGACATCTTGTTTATAGAGAAAATTTATGAAAGCAATTATTATCTCAAGTTCACAAATTGATTATTTTTGGTCCCGATTCCAGATTTTAGAACTACTAGAGCTGTCTTTTTCTATCTTAATCACATTCCTGACTTTTCATCACTTTCTCAGCTCTAGAATAACTATTTATTGAATGAAAATAGCTAGTTGCAGAATTCATTGATGTAATAAAAATCAAGAAAATACCTCTGAATTTGAAAGATTACTGAGACATTTTGCTTGTTTCTAAAAAATCCCCTGGTTCTGACCTCTTAACCAGTTAATGTCAAGAGGTAATAAAGGGGAAACCCTGAAGCTGCTTAGAATGGGGCAGGTAAGGAAGGCTGTTAGACTGAATTATTTCACTCTGGCTAAACTACACATTTATTTTAAACTAATTTACAAATAATACTTTTCACCATTACTTTTATGTATTTCTAGTCCAGTTAAAATTAATGTTTTGACCTGCAGAATCCTAAAGACCTATATAAATTCAACAAAATACTTGGAAGTTATCATAACGTGGACAAACCAAGCCCTTCCGCCCTACAACAGTTTTTGCCAATCCTGAATTCCTAGCGAGCACCTAAGTCTTACCGCCCCAACTGAGAATCTAAAGAAGCCTCCCCTGACCTCACTCCTGTACCATAATAAGGCAGGACTCCTGCATGGAGACAAAAGCACAAACGTGGTGGCTGCTCCCATACACCTCCCGGCACCACGAGTTCAGCAGCAGAGCAGAGAAGACCACAGTGGCACAGCTTTACCACTCACCTGGTACCCAGAGCAGGATCAGAGTCACCTCAGCCTTAGGTCTTGATGAAAGCCTTCAGGCTCTGCTCACATGTATTTTTTCTGGTCTGGAGAAGCGGAAAACAAACGTTTGAGGCACAAGACCCCAAGAGCTAAAGTCTTCTTGCTACAGCTGAGCTACCATTATGCTTTTCCAAAGATTCGGTGTCTGGTTGGTTCTGCAACATGCAGCAGCCACACTGAAAGGCAGCATTTTTCTTAATTCAGTCATTTATTTTAAAGACTTGGCCCTGTTAGCTAACCTCTGAGAAGTTTTCAGCAGCTCAGCTTTCTCTTTGTTTTAGAAGGAGATGTAGGATAAGCAGATTAGGACAGCAGAGTTTCTCTTCACTAACAACCTCTTTGAGCCATGTAGGTTCTGTATGTATGGATGCAGGTACAGGGCGGCCCCCCTGTCCCGCCCACCTTTATCCCCACCCTTACTGGCAACAACAGAAACCACCTGGCTGCCTGTATCAGATAGCACAAGCTGTCCTACTCACCCGGCAGCAGCTGCCACCCACACTGCCACCGCACCCCCTTCCACGTCCCTGCACCAGCCCTGCTCTGTCCCCAGGATGTGAAGGGGACGCAGCTCCGGCTTGGGAGGTTTCAGTGCCTGGAGCAGTCCTGCATGGAGAGGTGGAACCACCTCGTAATCTCAAGCCTGTGTTGGCTCAAAAACACCAAGCAAACAGTGCATTGTGCACTTTTGTGTACACATCTGGATACAAGGAGGCAAAGATGGCCAAAAAGATACAGCTGCCTAAGTGACTGCAGGGCGTTTGGCACAAATGCAGGAGTGGCAAAGGCCTGGGAGGCACAGCAGATGGACAGCCAAGACAGACTTGTCGCAATGAGAGCAAGCATTAGAGCACTGCAGCAGAGAAACCTGTAACTGGGCCCTTCTTCTTATAAAATAGTTATAAAAAGAAATGTGAGATTACAGGACTAGCTGAAACTGCTGGGCTAATAAAACACAGGAAACCATTGATCTCAATAATGTTGGCTGAATGCTTACAGAGAAACAAGTCGGCAGGGCTAAAATATCTTACTAGTTCTCATTAAATGTTTTTAGATATGTACAGATCCTTGTGAAAGTCAAACACAGGAAGTGGAGAGAATCCACAACCAAATGATTCCGCAGTGATGGTGGGTTTGCTGAAATTCTGACTGCAGAAGATAGTAAAGGTGTTCCTGCATAAATGCAAGACGGATAATTTTAAAAAGCTGACCACACCCTGCCATTGTAACTTCGTATCACCCATCTCAGAAAAAAAACCCCAAAAGCAACATAAGGAGTTCAGAGAAAAAACTCAGAAGTAAATACAATTTATTTTTTTTTCACATGACTGACTGTGCAACTCAGATCCCCTTAAAATTAAGCAGCACTAACAGATTAGCCAATAGCACAGAAACCCAAAAAGCAAAACTAGAACACAGAAGGAGAGATGGAATTTACTTAACAAGGTGAACAATAGTTCCTGGCACATCTTGGCCCCAGGAAAAAGAAAATTAAAAACGGGAAAGACGTACCACCGTTTTGTAAATAGGGGCTGATGCTCACACACCACTACTCAGCACAACATGCAAAAACTCACCCTTGTCTCAGGAGTTCAGATGCACACACATCCCCCCAAAGTCATACATTTATGGCAGCTTTTGCCAGAACCAGCCAGAAGTTTTTCTTTATGCCCACAGCTGATGAGGTACTGTTGCATATGTACCTACCCTATCATGTCCGAATTCTCCTGGGTTTTGAAATGATCCACACTTCTTTCTTGGAGCTGGAGTACAATGGATGGCTGACTCATTTCACAAAGAGTTTGGTTATACATCTCCCTTGATGAAAAATTTAAATTGCTCAGCTAAGAAGCAGTGTCTTTTTACCCCAAGACGCTACTCCAGCAGGAGTTCAGTAAATAATGCAAAACAAAACCAGGGAAAGGAATCAAAGTGTTTTGTAACTAGAACAGAAAGGGTTTGGGGTTTGCTTTCACTAAGTTCAAACAGAAGAAGTTTTATGACTCAAGTAAAAGGAGTGCAGCAAAAGGGTTTGGAGAAGGAAGATTTCCATTAAACAGACCTGAACTGGTTCAACAGTAATTGGAGCTCTCTGTGAGCTCACTTTTTGCTGTGCCACTCTCAGCAGCGAAGCAAAAACTTCACAAAACAGGAGGGAGCTGATGACAGATGAGAGGGCAAGAGGCAATGCAAGGCCAGCTCTGAAATAGTTACTTGCACTGTAATACAGCCTGCCATGACAGAGCCTTTCCCGCATTTTTAAAGCTGCAAACATAAACACCACTTCAAAGGAAATTTACGTGAATGGTGAACCAGGGAATGAAAAAAATGGGCTGGAAGAAAACGATGAGTTTTCCTGTGCCCCACAGAGCAGCGCTGGGAAGTCCTGGCTCCCAAGAGATAATAATGCTTGCCAGAGCTCTCTATTTGTAGGGAGTGGGATTTCAGGATGGTTTCCTTTCCCCCACCCTTTGCAGGCTGTCAGGACAGGCTGCTATCAGCTGTGGCAAACCCTGCTCTGGGACATGGAGATGATGTAAGGCAGCTCAGGACAGCTCACGGGCAGAAAGCTCAACTGCTTTGGGGGTCTGGCAGAGATACCCCGGCTTAGGGAGTCATCCTTCACCTGCATTTAAGTCAGCTCTGATTCATGGCAGAATAATCATTTTGATGGTGAAAAGCAGCTACTAAAAATGCTTTCTTGCAACAACACTGCCAAGAAAAGAGCCAGGAGACTCTCTGACAGCATCTGCAATTTATGGGAAATGGGCAATCAAGGAGCCGTTGTGGGGAGGCTCAGTGGTGGGAAACGCTGCCAGGAGTTCATCCCTGTCTGCCAGCACCTACACTGCACAGGGGCAACCTGGGCACAGTCCCACCAGTTCCTGCAGCAGGTGATGCAGGTGGCCCTTTGGAAAGAGGGGCCCACAATCCCACAGTACCAACCCACAGAAGGGGGACTGGGGGGAGACACCAAATGTGCAGCTCATAGGAGGCCCAGCTCCCACCTGGTGCCAGGGCTGCACTTACCATGGTGTGGATGCTGCCCCTGCGTTCCCCGCTCCTGTGGTACACACAGGATGGTGCCAGGGGACTGCTGGGCTCTGGAAAAACATGGTGACATGTGGTTTGTCTGATGGGGATCTAACAAGACACCACTTCATCTTGGGCAGCACGGCAAGACTCCCTTCTGATAGGTTAATGTTTGATCCACAGATCTGCACCTAATCAGCTCAGTGTTAGGATCCACAGTTAAACCCCATTTATTTATTGTCTGAGCCTGAAGATTAGAGACAAAACCCGGAAGATTCAGGAATAAAAAGTAAAGCAAGACAGTCAGAGTTGTTTTCCTCCTCATTACACGTGACTGTAAATGCTGCCAAAGGATATCCACTTGCAGGCAAAACTGATACCGGTGCAATCCCTTCTGGACAGGTCAGCAGGCTGTTACTGGTCTCCAGCAGAAAAAGTTGGGAGTTATTAAAAACCTCACAGAAATTTGGAGCAGGGAGGTTCACTCCTCCTAGGGAAGCCAAGATGTGTCACCATCTGCAGTGGCAGCCCAGCTGCCCAGTTCCTGCTCAGACAGTTTAAATCCCGACTGGGTGGTGAGCAGCACTTGCAGCAATACTGATATCGAGAGAACCCAGGTTAATGGTACAGGAGGAGGCAAGGCACAGGCTCTGCTCAACAGGAGCTCTCCTTTCCCAGGAGTTCTGCAGATGGTATCCCTTCATACTGCAGCAAATCCAGCCAGTGCTGCAAGTGTTCAGGGCCAGAGTGGATGGGGCACTGACCAAACCTGCTCTAGTGGGAGGTGTCCCTGCCCATGGCAGGGGTGCAACTGGATCATCTTTAAAGTCCCTTCCAACCCAAACTGTTCTGTGATGCTACAAACCCTGGGCAGACCTCACAAGAATGTCAACAGGAATCCTGCTATGGGAGTCATACTTTGCATATATGAAGGCAATTTTAAATATGGATTGGATTGATAAAGCAACTCTTCAGCACACTACTGCCAACATGCAAGTGTAGGGAAATGCATAACCTGAATAACCGAGTTTTCTTTGTATACTGGGACTTGTCAGCCAATTCTTCTTCAAGCTTCACTGTAAATGGAAACCTAAGTATTTTTAATAACCAGTAATAATGACTTAGGAGAATCTGTCTGATTTTTATATATTACATGGGCAAGAAGCCAGACAGAGCATTTAGTTAATTAAAGTTTTATTGATAGTGAGAATGTGACCCTCATCTTCCTTGATGTACAAAGAAAATCAGAAAAAATAACTATGTCACTACCTTCAAGAGCCAAGTAAAAAAGCTACCACAAAAATAAATATATAACAACCAAATGCATCATTCAACATAGCCATACCCATAGAAAGACTCATTTGCAGATGAAATGGGAAAGAACCTTGACTAGACTGCTAAAGAGAAATTAGATAGATATATTTCAAATAAAAAAACCAAAGGCAGGAAGTAGGGAAAAATAATGAGATCCTTATACTCTGTAAGTTGGCCAAATGTATCAACCCTTGTTATATTTGGTTTTCATGTGTTACTCACTAGGTATGTTCGTGCACTGGGAAGAAAACCAGATAAAACATGCGGCTATTGGCCCACAGAGATATCACAGCTAGAATGCAAGCTCAAGTCTGCAGTAGCTTTTCCTTAATAAGTATTCTCTATTTAAGCAAAGGTTGATCCTACATGATGTGACAGGCCACTGATACAAATAAATTGCTTTATGATATGATCTGTGAGCAGCCAATGTATATTCACCGTGGGCTTACTGAGTTCCATGCTAGCAAGTCTGTGTTTCCACTTCATGTAAAATCAGCTTTTATCTCTCTGTGATACAACCCAGTAGTATGTTGAAATCAATGCTTAGTCTTTCAACCCGAAGGGCTGCAGCCAGTTTACAACTACATAATTTGAAATAACAGGAGTTTCCAATCCATTCCAATTTTCAAGCCTTTGTGATGCACACGTCACTGAATGGCAGGAACAGCTCATGCAGTTGCAGAAAGTTTCTAGAAGGAAGTGATAAACGAACATTACCCTTTACAGCTGCAACAAAATAACAGGACTGAAACGCACTGGGTTTTTTTCCCCACCTCCAGCTTTACAAAATTTCAAGTGGTTCGCTGGTCAGAAAGTCAGGAAGAAAAAAGTCTTGTGTGCTGTTCCCCACTCGCTACCCACGAACTGCCAGTTACATAACGCTGAAGGAAATCGGTGTGGTTTGCTCGCACAGCAGTCTTTTAAAGAGGTAGCAGCCATATAGTAAAGCATTTCCACACGAGGTAGGACGACTCCAGGATGCCATTCTGATGCCCACATCCTAACGAAATCAGTATGGCTCTAGCAAAGCCAGAGCCACCACAGGGAGTTCCCTGGGTACCAAGCAAAGCTGCAAAAACACATTCAGGGAGCTTGTCCCATAACCAAGAAGCAAATACAGGGCCAGGTCAGGAATTTATGTTAAATAACCTTCTTAGATTTCTTGTATGATAATATAAGTGTGCACATGCAACTTGCCCCATAACTTTCGGCCAGTATCAGCCAAATTTTTGAGAGGTTTGAGGCCTCCATGAAATTCCCCTAAATTTCCTGGAGGCTTCACCAGTAAACTGGTGGCTGAGCAATGAAAGGCACCAGGAGTCCCAGCTCTGACAGGCTTCAGTCCAGTGCTACCAGACAGCAATTGCAAGTAACAGCCTTTGGCAGAATGTTAAAAACGACAACAAACAAACAAAGAATTTGAAAAACAGGAAATGCATTGTCAAAAAAACAAACACAAAGTTTTTTGGAAAGCAAAACTGGAGGATCCCCACACTGACCACATGTCAACCACATGACAGCTGTCATACAACGGGGAAGAGGTCAGTGTGTGATGATGGAGTGAAAGATTCACACAAGCTTATCTCATGCAGCTCAGATGGGAAGTGTACAGCTTTGGGATGCAGCAGAAATACATACGGTACAAACAGATTTTTTTTTCAAGTTATCTTATATTTCACTTTCTTTCCAGTCTAATCGATTTTCTTTCAAAATTTATCAAACATGATGAAAGGACCAACTCTAATATACCTACCTGCCTCATTCTTTCTGAAAGAAGGCATCCTGTAAGATGTGCCTGGGGCACATTTAAGGAAAAAAACCAAAAACCAAACACATGCACAAAAACCCCACAAAACAAAACCCCCAAAAAACCCAACCTGAAACAAAAAAGCCCCAGAAGCCAAATTATTCCAGTTTAAAATACAAATACCTCTTCTATCATACCATCAAATGTGATGAACATGATTAATATTTCAGAATCTTTCAAGAACCACTTCCAGTCATTTTACAAAGTTTCTGTTGTTAATTACAGACTTGGCATCTAAAATCTAAAGCAGTTTCACTTTAAGGAAAAAAAACCCCCAACCTACTAACCTTGAAAAAATTGCCATATATGGGAGGAAACTGTAACTCTGGTGCAATGAGAATAAACCCAGTTTAATCCTCCAAACCCTAACTTATAAACCCTAGGCACTGGTAAAGAAAGCCCTTCTCAGAACGCCCTATAGTCCCTTTTAAGAACTTCAAAGCAGTAATACTTAAATTTAGTCTAGACTTTCAGTGTCCCAAACTTGAATGATTCAAGCTTTTCAGCTTCCATTCAACCACTCTTCACTCAACAGTTTGTTTACAGAAAGATATTTAAATTGTTCTAAAGAGCACCACAGCTCACTATAGAAGCTTTTGATTCTCTAGCAGGCACTATCAGTTATTTACTTTAGGTTTTCCATTATTCAAGTGCTGGCTGGTGTACATTCAAATGAATCACAAACATCAGAACAAACAAGGCAGCTCAGGCAAAGGAACGCAATTCAAACAACATGCAGTACAGAGGACATTTAAAAGCCCAGAAAAACTAGAAATGTTTGGTCTGCTTTTAACTTAGCAAGTTAGAAAAAAATATTATCATTACAAAAGTCTGAAATTGCTTAAAGTTTTACAGAAATACCACTAAAAACTCCCTATCTCTCAATTTCTACCAGTGACACAAAGCATTGACCAAAACCACGGCAACAAATAGATACTGCAATAAATTCCTTCTAAATTAATGTCCCAGAAAAGGAAGAGAGAAATCCCAAACCCTGTTACAAGACTACACTGTTCTTCCAAAATGCACAAACAATGGAGTGGTGCAGTGACCATGTCTGTGCAACCACCACAAGGGCATGCAATTTAGAGAAATAAGAATTGGGTTTGCAGATCCACCATCCTTTTCATTAAAAAATAAGGATCATGGGTGGCCCTTGTGATCCAGAGAACTTACCAAAAGCCAAAAAAAAAAAAAATTCTGCTATGTTCAGTCAAAATTGCAATGAAAATTAACATTTGACCAAGATAGAGGAAAAACAGACATTTATTGAAGCTGTAGTTGGTGACATCCCATAAAACGATGCCAATCACTTGTCTCTGAGTCAGCTCCGTTCCCACATTTAGTACAAGTGCTCTGGCTGACTCACACCAACATCTACCTGGGAGATAAGGAAAGGAAATTTCGAGCATGATTTTGCTGCAGCTTTTCATGATGAAGTGTCAATTTGTCTGGTTCTCTTCATTTGAACTCAAATTATTTGAAAATTTAATTTAAATTCCAGCTTGTTTTTAGGAATTCCCTCAGAAGCAACAAGCTTAATGGGGGTAATGCTAGATGCACAAAATTGGCAAGTAAAGAAATGATCTGGTCTAAACAGATTCTGTTTTCAGTAAGAAGCAGCTTTTTAGGCTGCTTACTTGCCTAAAGGCATTTATGGAAAGATGATTTCTATATTGAGGTAGTGAGTTTATGCTTGAAATATAAAGTTTATATTATCTTTTCATTACGCTTCCATTTGCAGTGTTTCATCTTATTTGTTGTTCTCTTGGTTCAAAGTCCCAAGTCCACAATCTATCCTTGCATTAATTGGTTATAGCTTTAGGCAAGTCAATTCAGCCTTTGTTTCTTAATCTGTAAAAGAAGGACAACAATAAATATTTATGTACTTTAAATAAATACTGGAAAGATGTGTTTCCCCTGACACAGTAAGTTTTTCAAATACATCATTTTATAAAGTTCTATGCAGAAATTACCCAGTTTACCCACGTTAACTGGAATGGTTGTAATTTTTGTAAATGGCTTGTGGAATTCCCTATCCTTTCCTTCCTCAAGGGGACCATTTCCTGCAGTACATTTCAAAAGCCTGATTACAGAGACATTTAGTCTTAGGAATCTGAGTGACTGATTATTACAGTACAGAATTTTTTTCCACTCCTCTTCATGGGAGAATATACAGAGGAGTAAGAGCTGTTTATGTCATTGCTTCTACAGCAATAAGTTTTTCGTGATATTCAGTGTTTTGTTGACTGGTGTCTGTAATCCTGGCCTTTCTAAATCCAATCTTTGCCAAACTTTCTCACACATGAAACATCTGCACTTACAAAATAAATTAACTACATCTGTGTCTGTTTTACCAGTCAATTAATCAGCCTCCTATTAGGGGGAAAATACCCTAAACCAAATGAGATTCTGGAGATAAAATAAAGATGAACCTCAAGCCTTGTGAATCATCAAACCTGAGCAGGAAATCAGCTGAGGCTTCTTCATCATTAGAGATAAAAACAGGAATAAATAGCACTGGCTCAAACTTTAATTCTTAATTCTACTAGTGCTGATGTTACTTGCAATAAAGAGATTAAGATCCAATACTAAAATGGGAGGAAGGGGTTGAAATGATCCCTTAGAGCAGTCATTGAACAAAGCACCATTTCATCAATGCATGCCATGCCCAATTTGATTCATTACTTCAATTTCAGTGTTGGAAGGAATAAAGTCTTTGAAAGCACACACTCCTCTACTTGAAAGCTCATTCTAAACTCTTGCCTTTCCGTGCACAGAGCAGGCATTACACATGCAGCGCTCCCCTGTATGCCACCAGATGCTGTCAGTCGAAAGAATTAAGCATCACAACAAAGCCTTCCACCAATACAAAAATCCACAGGAGAGTAGAACGGGTTCTACTTGTTCTATAGCAACCAGTCACCTTTTTCTTTCATAATTGTGTGGTGGGGAATGAAAACTAAAATGCTTTGGAAAACAACTTTACTGGAAGCTGATATGAGGATGCTTCAGCAATTAAGAATTTTGTACACCAGACACAGAGATCTTAATTGGCACAGCAACATAAACCTGGGCATCCTTCTGGGGAAAAGCTGTTGCACATCACACACTGAGTCTCACTCAACCTCAGCAGCACAGAAATAAGAGCCTCTCCCCGGCAGCTGCTGCCTGCAGTCATCCCGTGCTAGCAACTCGGGGACAGCTTTTGGAGAAGGAAGAACTACTTTTCATGCCAGTGGATTAGGAAGGGACTACATAGACACAGGAATTACAATTTGGGCAGAACATTTAGCTACTTAGGTATCCATATGGCCCACTGCCACAGCATACAGGAAGTCCCTCAGGACTTAAATACCTGGTACATCCTGAAGTTCTTCTCCCAGTTCCTTTAAAAAGGTATCCCAGTATCACTGACCTGACTGACCCCTGGCTGCATTTTGAGCTGGCTCCCAGTTTTAGAGTCATCTGCTCTGAAATTGCACAATTAAAGTGACACAGTTTTGGAAATTTTCTAGGAAAAAAGCATTGGTCTAACTAGTATTAAGCCCTGCTTTTTTTGAAAATTTGATTTACTATATATTTACAGTATTTCTTCTCCCTGCAATATTTTTGGCTGAAGCTGGCAAATGGATTACACTTGGCTAAAGGAACACGTTGTCTTGGATCTGTTAATCCTATTAGTTACCTGGAAATAAGTACAGAGGTTGAGGAGATGCTTTTTTAGTACTTCTATAAAAAAGTAGGCCCTAACTAGTGGGAAATTATATAGCACCCTCTGGGACAGCTTACAGTGCTAAAATTTCTTCCTGTATTGCAATAAACATGAGCAATGAAGCAGCTTCATACAGATACATAATGCTACAGTAGAATTTTAAGTAAAAATCTGTCTCTCCATCAAAGCAGCTGTATTCATTGCAAGAAAATTTTTCCACTTCAACCCTCACACCAACATGCTTCACCTTTTTGTGTCTCTAATATCCACTCACGCACTCTTCCTTACTTATCCTGTAAGTTCCTCAGGGCAGAGACTGTCTCTTTACAACAGTGATAAGTGGGAAGGACCCTCAGGCCACTGGAAAACAAAACAATAGTTGGCACACTTATTTTCTAATTTCATGTGCTAACTTGTCCTCAAATCCTCAAGCAAGGAAATTTATTTTATTTTGCTTACATACTACACTGAAAAAAAAACCCAACCAACAAACCAAAACCAAACCAGTCACTGCACACTCAGTAAGTTAGAGTTATAGAGGAAACTTTGAAGCTACAGCACTTTTGCCTAATTAGGAAAAGGATGTAACATATAACATGGCCAGCTGATGCCTCTAACCTCTCCCTCTTCATGCCCAGATGAATCAGTCATTAATTGCAGACAAAGCAAGACAGGCCCAAGAACTCAGATTGGAGCTTCCCCAAAAGAGAGTTTTGATACAATGGCATCTGTAACACTGCTTTGACCTTTTAAACTAAATCCTCCACCTAAGACTGACAGGCACAGACATTCACCAACTCCAGTCTTCATGAAAAGCTTCAAGGCTGGCTTTCTGGCTGCTATATTTCAGCAAAATACTTTTTTTTTATCTTTTCAACAGGATTTAGTTTCACACCAGGAGATAAATGGCTTCTGCTCTTCAGAGAGGTTAATTTTCTTGGATACTAAAGCTTGCTTTCAAGGTATTTTCTGAAAAAGGAAGAATATGTTTGCTCGTATTTGTGTAGGAAGTTTATGACTTGCTCAGCCTTCTTGCACTTGAAAGAACAAACAGATAAACAGTGAGTAATGGGCAGACTAACATTGCCTTTGGAGAGCCAGGGGCTCCCACAGCTGCCACCTGTGGTGACAAAGCACTCACAGGACAAGCCCTGCACAGCCAGGTGCACACCAGAGCCCTGTGCCCGGGCACTTCTGGTCAGGCACTGTCACTGCGCCGCTCTCTACGACAAAGGACACAGGAGAGCGGTGGGACAGTGCCAGGCTCACCTCCCAAAGGTCACCTCTTCATGTGGCAAAGGCCACTGCCCACACCCTCGACACACTGGGTACAACCCCCAGCACTTGCTTGCTTCTGCAGGTTAGACAGGGATGGCCTCAAATGTACTTGAGGCTTGGAAGAAAAGATTGGTTTACTTTTACGTACCAAAACACCACCTTCCAGACAATGAAACTAGCAAAACTACCATGACTCTTTCCCTTATCCTTTCCCCCATTCCCATCCAAACTTGTGTATAAATTTCTGACAGACTGTTTTCAGGGAGCAGCAGTGATGTGCCAGGTATTATGAGACTTAAACAAGTGTATTACAGCTTGTTTTATATGTCATAGATTTTCTTCAAGGACAAGTAACCTCAAAAAGCTCTAGGATGAAAAAAAAACCCTAAGTGTAGAACCATAGAAGAAATTATTACTCATCAAACTCCTCCCTATTCTCTCCAAAAGTAAACTCAACAAATCCCAGTGGCTTCAGATGAAAATTGGCTCTCTTCTTCTACCAGCAACCAAGCCCCAAACTGCATCTCAGGGTGAGGCCAGGCACCCACTCTTCCTTAAAGGGCACCAAGGAGCTCAACCACTGCAGCAAGTCTGAAGGACATGGCAGCAACGCAATGCAACATTCAGCAAGTCATCCTTGTCCCCAGTGACCCTTCAGAGGAAACTGAAGTAGCTGAGGAATATTTCAGTGAAATAGCAGAGCAGTGCACACGTTTGGGAAGAAGAAAGTTTACTTTGACTGAAACTCCTCGCTCTTTAGAGGTACTAAACAGTGAAGCTGTACCTCTGTGGTCCTTCTAACATGCAGAGCTACCCTGGACCATTCACTCTGAGCCCTGTCCTGAAGTGCTCCAGTCACCCAGAGGTGCGCTTCACCCAGCTGACAGCATGAACTCCAGCTTCCCTGAAATTTTTCCAGCTTGTTTAGAAGCGTGCAGCACAGGCACTGGCCTAGATTAGGAGTGCAGTTATGCACACACCAATGGTCTTGACCCACTTCTCGCCACATCGTCCTGGCTACCCAGAGCTGTGAACTCTATTTATTATTAGCACCAGAACAAAAAAAAGCCTGTGTATGTACATGAGGTCTGACAAATGCCCACTCACTGCACAGGCAAGCAATGAAAGGAACTGTTCTATTATTTGCCATCATCATCCTCCTCTCGCCAACCCACTGAATGCCATGACTATTGAAATACCTTTGATGGGCAGGGCTTGCCTCCCCCTCAGGGAAGACACTGCTGACCTGGTGAGGTGGTTAGCACCAGTGGGCACAAGCATGGTGAGCTGCACATCTTTTAAGGGGCACAGGAGAACTCTAAATAATCGAGTAAGGAAAAGAAGCTCAAAGTGAGTTCCCTTCTACAGAGTAACACTTTCAAGACTGAGTTTCTCCTGCCTAAAATATACTATACTACAAAGCAGAGCAACTGCTTCAAATGAGGCCAAACCTGAGGGCAGTTTCTCCTTCAGAAGCATTCCTGGGTTTCAGCTCTACAGCTTGCAGAAAGGTAGGTAATTCCCCAGTACAAGGTAAAACACAAGATCTATCCCACCACAACACGATTGTTCTCCAGGATATTAAAATACCCCTCAGAGCAGCGGCACTTTCCATGCTTCGTCATCACAAGCTCTCTACGGGACTCTAATGCAGCTCACACAGAGAGGCTGTAAATGTAAATGGCTGAGATTTGCTAAAGGACAGCACAGAGGTTTGACAGTTCATCCTGAAAGCACATATGCTGCCAAAAAAATTGCAGTATAAATGTAAAAATAAAGAAATTGAGCTCATCTAAATGAAAGGGATTTGTCCCACTGTTCCTAAATGTCTGTACTATTTCTTTCTTGATGAGGAGCATGTATGTGCACAAAAGGCAACCTTCTGCCTTCATCTTGTCAAAGACATTCTAAAAATGTAAGCAAATCCAGGAGTTTTGCTTCTAGGATAAATAAAGCTAAACAAGGCAAAGGTTATTGCATTTGTGCTCCCTGCTGACATCATAAAACCAGGATCCTTGTCCCAGCTAAGGAAGCTGAAGACCTGCTAAAGACTCAGTAAACTATTGCAGACTAGACCTATGCTACAAGCAAACTGCACCAAGTCACCACAAAACCTGCCCTTTCATCTCCACACCCAGGCTAAACCCGTGGCAAAAATACTGATTTCGAAAGTTATTTCAAAATGTGACACAGACCAGCAGACAGCACTGCCCACAGATGCTCCAAAAATCTTTGCAACTTAAACTTTCATAGACACAGCTTGGAAACACTGCTTTCCCACCTGTGAGAGTCCCACCCTTCATTGCACAAAACTTACAGCACAAGAAGTAGCCTGTCTGCACAAAAGTTGTTTTGAAACCCAAGTTACGAACAGGACTGACTTCACAATTAAAACCATCAAGCACCAAACACCACACTGTAAGGAAAAGTATTACTTCAGTTTTTCCAAAGTGACAGAGCGAAGAGGCAGCAGGTAAGCTTCAGTGCTTTGAGTCATATAGAAAAGCGAAGACCACATCCTTCCTTTCTCTGCACACACCAGTGCTCCCTGCTCATACAGCCCCCATAAAATTTCTGTCACGGGCCACTTCTGCAGTCATGCAACACCCACAGCCCTTCACACCACCAAGCCAAAGGAGAAAAGCAGCCAGATGAGAAGAGCAGCTACATGAGTGCCTGTGCATATCACAATGAAGAGCAGCCACCCCTTCAGAAAACACTTAAAAAAAAAAGGCACAAGCCTGGTCTCTCAGGGTGGGGGTCTGCACTCTTACCACCTCACCCAGCTGCTGGGGTCAAAGAAAGGCAGTCCTGGTCTTGCCATGACCCACCCGGCTCTGCAAAGTCTCCTGCTAAACACAACTGTACAGTGGGAGAGATGAAGGACCTCCCCAAAGACCCAGCCAGAGACCCATCTGTAAAAACAGCACCCGCTATTTGAAGACAGGTATAGAAAGAAGATGAAAAACGTCCCTTTTTTCTCTTCTCTCCTGTGTATGCTGAGTCTCTTTGTTTAAGTACTTATCACTACAAAACCCTTCTGTTTTCCACAGTCAAAGACCAGCATGGTTGTGACAGAGGAGCAGTCAACCACTGAGTACATCACAGCCAGGTCACCCAACCAGTTGTCACACTGTGCCTTTTGGGCTGTACCTCTTCTCCCACTCCTTCTGGCAGGGGTAGTGCTTTCCTTTCAACACTAGCCACCAGCTCAGGACGCATGAGTTCAAGTTCTTCCACTTCTACACACTTGCTGTGTGGTGACAGACAACTCCTTTTCTAGCTTGTGCTTTTATTCCCCACCTGCAAAGGGAAGGTGTCTTCCCCACAATGGGAACACATGGCATACCCCTTCAGCATGGTTTTAGAAGGATTAATATAAATGAAGCATTCAAAGAGATAAGCCTGGCAAGAGCATGCAAGACATGGGAAGTAGAAGTATCACTGATAAATGTAGGTCTAAACAGATAATTTATCTTTCTTCTAAAAATATGGCTTTTACTATCCAATTTGCAGCTTTATGTTCAGGTTAGCATGTGAACAATTCTCTTTCCACATCTGAATCCTTCCTCGGTCTTGTGTCAAAACAAAACATCAAAACCCCAACTTACTGCTTTTTAAGTAAACACAGAAGAGTTGCAGGCTCTTTGCAACATTATGTTGTGCTGCAAACCATACTTCACTGACAGTCAAAAACATGCCAGGTCTGGCCAAACCAGAACAAACTTTAGACTAATAACTGAGTTGAAGAAGCATTAAGCATTTTCTTCCCCTTCACAGTGAGACCGTGCATGTATCTTGCTCTTCGATACTTTTTGGCTTTGTGTTATTATGGGATGTAAATGGACCCAAAGTTGTACAGCGCAGAGATGTCAGACACAAAACTGTTCAGCAGAAGCTGAGCACTGAAACTGGCTCTGTTTACAGCTACCACAGTCCCAGAACAGATTAAGAGCTGGCCACATGTATTTAATACTGTTAACCGTGCACAAAGATAACATGGCTTTATTCAATAAAATATTTTCTTTGAAACTTTGACAGAGCCCAAGTTCTGTTAGGGCCAATTACTGGTTAAACAGTTCCACTCTTCTTCCCACAGCTAGCAAATATGATTATTTCCTTCTCTCTTTCTGCATTTTTCCTTCTACCCCAATTTTTAGGTAATTTCCCTGTCCTTACTGAAGTCATGAAAAAGTGTTCTTAAAACCAGTTTCTCAATGTTCTGACTATGGGCAGTGTGTAAAAACTGAGAGACTCCCCCACCCCCAGCCCAGTCTATCACTCTCCCCAAGCCAGGCTGTTCCACTGTGTGACTCTGACAAACAATCTGCCACTTCAGCAAATGCACTGACCAGAGCCACCACACAAATCAGATTGTGAAGGAGAGCTCGTGCGAGAAAGATCTCCCAACTGCAGCTGCCACACAGCTCCTCACTTACCCAGTCGTGCAGGGGTGGTGCAGGCTCAACAGTCTCAAAACCTTTAAATGCTTGGAGGTGAACTGGACTTCAGAGAAACTTCCTAATTTTGAAGAGAGAAGAAAGATGCTAAGACTGAAAAAGAAGGAAGAGAATAAATTAAGGGATGTGAGATCTGAAGCAGAAAGGAGAAAGCAAGCAGGAAAATATCATGGGGACTGGATGAGATGATTCTCCCACTTCTAACTTTTGGGAAGCATCAGCATGCCATTTTAATTAACGACACTCAAGTGCTGAAGACAATATAGTGACATTACTCTTGAGCATTATGGACACAGAAGTGACATTTCACCTGCCAAAATCATCCCTGGCAAAACTCCACCATCATCAGTGGAACTACACCAAGCATGAAATTGGCCCACAGTTGCATTAAGACAAAAAAGGCTTTGTTTCAGGAGATATGGGGAATTTCTGGTTCCTTATAATAAAGCTCAGCAAACAATTGTTTATTGTCTCTAAGCAAATATCACTAACACCAAACAAGCACCACCACATTCATAGCACATGCTGTCTGTCCACAGGAAAACATCCATCAATAAAGCAACAGACTCCCAGAGTCCTGTTCATATCACAAGGACATTAAAGACCGTTTAAATGCCTCCCAAATTGCCTACCAGATCCACAAGCAATCATTCTCATTCTCAGCAACATCCTTCCACACTCCTCTGCCAAGTCAACGAAAGTTGAACGTCCTGACTGGTACTACAGGACTCAGAGCACACACAGATGCTCAGCACAAGGCTGAGCAGCTTCACTGCCAGAGTTATCCAACAATACTCCCACCACAAACTATACACTGCGAGCACACTATGCTCACAACAGAAGCATCTTTTCCTCCTTTCGTTACATTTTTGTTCGACCACGTGAATTCTCAACGAAATCGCACAAGTTCACATGTTTCTGCCCTCCTCTTGAGTTCGCCACAAGCTTGCCCTGGGCTTACAGGGCCAGACTCTGCCCCAGTGCCAGCCACGGCCGTACAGCACATTTGCACGGTATCGATTTATGCCAGAACTCATTAAGCTTTGAAAAAATTCAGTGGCTGAAGCAAACAAGTAGTTCAGGCACACAGAGCTCCCGTACTGCACCCCTTCCCCCTATGCACCCCTACAACGCGTCTCTCTGTGCAGTCTCCCTGGGCAGCTTCGCAGCCTTTCAACCCAACGCACAGCAAAACCTGGGTATTTGAATTTCCCAGCTCCTTGAGGGAAAATCTGACAGACCCAGATGGGAGCGGTGCGAACACAGGAGAGGCAGCTCCTCGGGGCTTGTCCCGCTCCCAGCTTCTGCTTGTTTTAAAGACCTGTAAGAAGACATCCACGGCCCACACCAGAAGTTCAGCTGCTCTGAATGCTCATTTCACAGAGCACCACGTACGGGAAATAAAATATTTATCATTTTTATTTGCTTTTCCAACTCCCCGTACATCACCATCCATTTCCCCCGTCCTGCCAGCCTGCACCCACGGATCCCGCGGTATTATGGGGGTGCTCCCACGGCTGCAAGAGTCACCGAGGATCAAAGGTGCCCACAAGAACACGCCGAACACCCACCGGCTCCACGGCCTCGGGGAGCAGCGGCAGCACCGCCGGAGCCCCGCACACCCCCGGGCACCCTCCTGCTTGCTCCCCCTTTAATTTACGCAAAGCCACGACGAACTCCCCGTGTTTCCCCTCACGAAGGAAGGCGCGGGTGCCCCCCC